>CAUYQG010209581.1:0-59840 GCA_963574415.1 Tarsius wallacei
AAAGCAGAATTAGGCAAGTAGAAGAAAGAATCTCAGAGCTTGAGGACCAAAATATAGAACTAACCCAAACTGTCAAAAACATAGAAAAGAAGCTTAAAAAGACAGAACAAAACCTTCAAGAGATGAGCAATTATTTCAAGAGGTCGAACCTAAGAGTAATTAGACTTCCAGAGACTATCCTGGAACAAACATTCCATGAAATTATTCAAGAAAACTTCTCTCATCTCATCAGTGATGTGACCATTCAGACACAAGAGATTCCGAGAACCCCTGCAAGACAACAAATGAGAAGGCCAGCTCCTAGACACATAGTAATTCGCCTAAACAAAGTAGGTATAAAAGAAAAAATCCTAAAGGCAGCAAGAGAAAAAGGTCAGACTACCTACCAGGGAAGACCAATTAGAATAGCAGCAGATTTATCTACAGAAGCTCCTCAGGCTAGGAGAGCTTAGAGCCCAATCTTCAAAGTTCTCAAAGATAAATAATTTCAACCAAGAATAACCTACCCAGCTAAGCTAAACTTCATCAGTGAGGGAGAATTAAAATCTTTCCCAGACATTCAATCCCTAAGAACTTATGCTGCCTCTAATCTAGCTCTACAAGAAACACTTAAGAAAGTATTAAACACAAAAGAAAGGGGAAAAAGAATGACAACGTACTTCACAAGAGTGCAGGAAAAAGTTAGAAAACACACATGAATCGACCCAAAAATTAAAAGAAAGACATCAAGCAAACATGAACAACAACACCTCTGTAAGAACCTCATGACAGGGATAAACTTTCACATTTCAATAATTAGCCTAATGTAAATGGCCTAATTGCACCACTGAAAAGACAGAGAATGGCAAAATTGATAAAATTTCATGAGGCAACAATATATTGTCTCCAAGACACTCATCTCACCAGAAAGGACACTCATACTCAAAGTAAGAGGATGGGAAGCAAATTTTCTGGTGAATGGAACACAAAAGAAAGCAGGAGTTATCATCTTAATATCAGACAAAACACCCTTTAAGCTATCAAAAATTTAAAAAGATACAGAAGGTCACTATGTAATGATAAAAGACTCAATCCATCAACAAGAAATATCCATCCTAAACATATATGCACCCAACATAAGAGCACCAACCTCATAAAGCAGCTTCTAGGCAAATTTTAAAAAGATATTGACTCTAACACTATCATAGTTGGGGACTTTAATACCCCACTCACAACCCTAGACAGATCATCAAGACAAAAACTCAGCAAGGAGATCTGGAGCCCAATGTCACTCTTGACCAAATGGACTTAATTGATACCTACAGAACACTCCACTCAGTGACCACAGAATATACATTCTACTCTCCACTACATAGAACGTACTCTAGACTGGCCATAAATCAAGCATAAACAAATTTCATAAGATTGAAATTTTGCCATGTACCTTCTCAGACCACAGTGGAGTAAAAGTAGATATCAACACCAACAAAGCTCCCCCAAAACCCACAAAGACATGGACACTAAACAGCATGATGTTAAGCAACTCCTGGGTCAACATGGAAATCAAAACAGAGATTAAAAGATACCTGGAAACAAATGAAAATGAAGAAACATCTTACGAAAACCTCTGGGATGCCACGAAAGCAGTAGTAAGAGAGGAATTCATATCTCTACAAACACACATAAGGAAAATGGAAAGATCACAAGTTAACAGCCTAACAAGTCACCTAAGGAAGCTGGAAAAGCAAGACCACCAAAACTCTAACTTCAGCAGAAGAATCCAGATCACCAAATAAAAGCCCAAATCCGGGACATAGAAGACAAAAAAATAATGCAAAAAAACCAATGAAACAAAAAAGCTGGTTCTATGAAAAGAAAAACAAGATTGATGGTCCCCTAGCAAGAGTGACCAAGAAAAAGAGAGAAAAAGCCCAAATAAACCCAACCAGAAACACAAAAAAGGAATTTACAACTGACCCTGAAGAAATACAAAGGATTATCAGAGACTACTATGTACAAACAAATTTGAAAACCTAAAGGAAATGGAGGGCTTTCTGGCATCACACAACCTCCCGAGGTTGAAACAAGAAGAAATCAAGACCCTAAATAGACCAATAACAATCTAGGAAATTGACTATATCATAAGAAAACTATCTACAAAAAAAAAAGCTCTGGACTAGATGGCTTTCCAGCAGAATTCTACAACACATAAAAGGGGGAACTGATACCCATCCTATTGAAAGTATTCCAGGTGATTGAGAAAGATGGAACTCTCCCCAAATCATTTTATGAAGCTAACATCACATTGATACCCAAGCCAGGTAAAGATCCAACAAAGAAAGAGAACTATAGGCCAATATCCTTGATGAACATAGATGCTAAAATTCTCAGCAAGACCTTAAAAACCGGATTCAACAACACATATCAAAAGTCATCCACCATGACAAAGTAGGCCTCACCCCTGGGAGGCAAGTCTGCTTCAAGATTTGTATAACCATAAATGTAATTAAATACATCAACAGATGTAAAAACAAAAACCACATGATTATATCAGTAGATAAAGAAAAAGTTTTTGATAAAATCCAGTGGCCCTTCTTGAGAAAAACCCTTGAACATCTAGGCATAGATGGAACATACCTCAAAATAGTAGGAGCCATGTATGAGAAACCCACAGCCAGCATACTGCCAAACAGACAGAAATTGGAACCATTTCCCCTGAAAACTGGAACAAGAAAACTGTTCAACATAGTTTTGGAATTTCTAGCTAGAGCAATCAGAGAAGAGAAGGCAATCAGGATTATCCAAATAGGAAAAGAGGAAATCAAGTTCTCCCTCTTTGCAGATGACATGATTCTATTCCTCGAAAACTCAAGAGAATCTGTCAAAAACCTCCTTGCACTGAGAAAGGTTTGGCAAAGTCTCAGGGTATAAAATAAATGTCCAAAAGACAATCACATTTCTCTACACCAATAATAAACAAACAGAAACTCAAATAAAAAGCATGATTCCATTCACAATAGCCACAAAAAAAAAGTGAAATATCTTGGCATCTTCCTAACCAGAGACATGAAAGACCTTTACAACGAAAACTACAAAACACTGCTCAAAGAAATCAAAGATGACACATACAAGTGGGAAAATATTCCATGCTCATGGATTGGAAGTATCAACATTGTTAAGATGTCCACTCTACTTAAGGCAATCTACGATTTACGCAATACTCATCAAATTACCAGCAACATACTTCTCAGGCCTAGAAACAACAGTACAGGAATTCATATGGAAACATAAATGACCACGCATAGCCAAAACAATCCTCAGAAAAAAAAAAAAAGCAGAAAGTATCACACTCCCAGACTTTAAACTTTATTATAAAGTTGCAATAATCAAAACAGCCTTGTATTGGTACAAGAACAGGCAAATAGACCAATGGAATAGAATTGAGATTCCAGAAGCAAAACCTCAATTTCTCAACCAACTCATCTTCAACAAAGCCTCCACCACCAACCACTGGGGAGAAGAGAACCTATTTAGTAAACGGTGCTGGGAAAACTGACTGACCACATGCAGAAGATTGAAACGGAACTCCTACCTATCCCCCCACGCAAAAATCAACTCTAAATGGATCAGAGACCTAAACGTAAAACCTCAAACTATAAGAACCTTATAAAATGCAGGAGACACTCTTATGGAAATTGGAACTGGCAACTAATTCCTGATCAAAACCCCCAGTGCCCATGCCAAAAGAGATAAGATAGACAAGTGGGACCTTATCAAACTGACAAGCTTCTGCAAAGCCAAAGAAACCATCAAGAGAGCAGAGAGACAGCCCACAGACTGGGAAAAAATATTTGCCAACTCTACGTCTGAAAAAGGCTTAACATTTAGGAGCTACAAGGAACTCAGACATGCTGAAAAGAAAAAAACAAAGAGCCCCATTACAAAGTGGGCAAAAGATATGAATAGATAGTTCTCAAAAGAAGACATACGAGCAGCCAACAGATAAGTGAAAAAATGTTCAGCCTCACTAGTCATCAAAGAAAAGCAAAGTTAAACTATACTGAGATACCACCTAACTCCAGTCAGAATGGCCATCATCAATAACTCAAAAAATAACAGATGCTGGAGAGGATGTGTTGGAAAGGGAACATGTCTACACTGTTGGTAGGAGTGTAGACTAGCACAGCCTGTGTGGAAAATAGTGTCGCGATTCCTGAAAGTTCTAAAAATCGACCTTCCATATGACCCCACAATCTCCTTACTGGGAATATACCCATAAGAACTCAAATCACTTTATAAAAAAGATACCTGCACACATATGTTTATTGCAGCATTGTTCACAATAGCAAGAACATGGAATCAATTGCGCTGCCAATCAAAAGAGGACTGGATAAAAAAATGTTGTACATATACACAATGGAATATTACGCAGCCATAAAAAAGAACAAAATCATGAACTTTGCAACAACCTGGATGCACTTAAGGTCTATAATACTGAGTCATCTTTCACAGAAACAAAGAACTGAGTATCACATGTTCTCACTCATAAGTGGACCTTGAACAACTATTGTAATACTATAAGAAAAGGATTGACAGTAGCGGGAAACTGAGGGGGGCCATGGGGAGGTGGGAATCTGTCAGGGGAAGAGGGGACACACCTCATCAACAAGGGTACCTGCACAATGTATATTTGTATATCTAACCCTGAATTGTACCACACAATTTTAATATAAAAAATTTAAAGGTGAAACAAAAAAACAACAACAACACAAGCTCTGAGCAGAACACTGGAAAATTTCAAAAAGTAATATGGAAGAACTCCAAAGTTACCCATAATACCACAGGCCTGGGATAGCTATTCCTTTAGTAGAATTTTTTTCTCTAGGGGTCCTTGCAGTCTTGGAAAATAACTTATCCTGCATCAGGCCTCCTAGAGAAGAGACAGAGGGAGGGAGAATGGGAATATCCAACAAGAAGCAAGAAGATAAACCAACAGAGAGGTGAGTGTGGACACTGCACACCCCTCCCTTTTCCCCTTTCCTAGACAACAATATCAAGAAACAGGGGTTTTGCTGCTGGCTTCTGTCTGTCCCCTTCAAGTGTCCAATATAACTCAGTACGGATCAATAACTCAATGAGGAGAGGAGAAAGGGAGGAGAGTGATGAGTAAGCTCCCTATTTTATTTTTTTAAATAACAGTGTTATTACATTAAAAAGATCAGAGGACCTCCAAAACCGTGTGAAAAAAGAAATCTAACGAAGTAGCAAAGATGAAGGGGAGGAATACAGGAGAAGGAAAAAAGTCAGGGTCTATTTGTGGCTTTCTGTCTCAGCCGGGCTCAGTGGCTCAGCCTGTAATCCCGCGCTTTGGGGGGCTGAAATGAGTGAATTGCCTGAGTCCGCAGGTTCGAGACCCACCTGGGCAACTTGGCGAGACCTCATTTCTACAATAAATCAAAAAAATTAGCTGGGCGTGGTAGTGTGCACCTGTAGTTCCAGCTACTTGGAAGGCTGAGGCAGAAGGATTGCCGGAGCCCAGCAGGTCAAGGCTGTGGTGGCCGGGAGCAAGCCACTGCACTCCAGTCTGGGCGACAGTGTGAAACTTAAAATCCAAAAAAAAAAAAAAAAAGAAAAGAAGACAAAGGAACAGGAAAAGGAGGAGAGAAGGTGGAGGGGGAAGGGGAAAAGGGATTAGAGGTGGATGAAAAGGTTGGGAGAAATAGTAAACAGAAAGAACTCCAGACAAGGAGCTCAGCTGGAAAAGGGGCACCCGGACCAATTCCTAGAAGGAGCAAGTGATTAGTTAACTAGTGCAATTTAACCAGACCAGACATGCGGCCCCTAAGGGTGTTGAAGCTTGTTTAATTTTTTTTTTTTGAGTCAAAGTCTCAGTCGCCTAGGCTGGAGTTCAGTGACACTCTCTCAGCCACTGCAGCCTCGATTTGCTGGACTTAGGCAACCCTTCTGCCACAGCCTTCCAAGTAGCTGAAACTATAGGTGTGTGCCACCACACCTGGCTAATTTTTTGATTTATTGTAGAGATGAGGTCTTGCCATGTTGCCCAGGCTGGTCTCAAATTCATGGACTCAGGGAATCTTCTTGTCTCCGCCTCCCAAAGTGCTGGGATTACAGGTGTGAGCCACTGTGCCCAGGTAGCTTGCTTGATTTTAATGACCTCCCCATTTGGTCAGCCCAATTTCCCCATCAACAGTGCTTTACTGAGAGGGGCTAGGGTATCACTAAGAGCCCTCCCAAAAGGATTGGGTATTTAGTATGGAGTATGAGATTGAACACCTGGGAAAGCATGTGTGTTCAGTGAAAAGTAAGACAAACGGGGTTTTTCAAATCCATGCAAGCTTTCTCAGGTTAGACAAATATAAGAAAAAAAGTGAGCTTTTTAATTTGTGGATTTTATGCCAGTAATCGCCTTACAGTAACAAAGCAGCAGTGCTTCCTGATGAATTTCTGAATGAATTCAGAACAGAAAGTACAGAAGTAGGAAATGTGGTAGGTGGGAAATATGACTAAAATGCACTTTTGGCTGTATCTTCCAGAAAATTATAAAGGAATCTGTTTCGTCCCTACCATGCCTGTCATCCTCAGGATTAAGCTATGATGATGACGGTGATTACTGATAATTATTCCTTTCATTTATTTGGCATTTTCTACTTTCTAAAGTACTTTCATTTAGATCCATTCATCAAAAGGCTAGGAGGTAGGAAGGGCAGATGTTGTCCATCCATCTTGGAGGTGGGAGTGCGGCTAAAAGGGGCAGGTCCTTCACCCTGGGTCACATAGCTCATTAGAGGACCCTGGCATCTGTTGGTCAGTAGACCTGTCTCTCAACTGCATTTTTGGTTCATTAGAAGAATAAGTATTTCTTTCTACATTCACAGATGTAATATATTCCATACATCAACAAATGAGTTATTATACTTTGTATGACTATTTCTTCTCCCATCTCTGTTATTCTCTGTCTCTGACTATCTCTGTCTTTGTCTGTCTCTCTCTCACATGCACATAGAGACATTGACATAGACATATGTATTCAGTCATTCATGTACAGATTTCAAAGCATTTTCCCAATAATAAGACATCATCTTGTTTGTGAGGTGTGATGGTTTGAGCTTTTGGCAGGTCTATCTTAGCTTTTTCTTTCTCCTATGCATTATAGAGGAGAATTTAGGGTTAAGGTTGGGTATCAGCATAACATTTAGGAAACTGTGTCTGGAATTGTGAGCATGGGAGAGCCACCTGCATTGCACCTTGGCTGACTGCTGATGATTCTCCAGGGTCTGGAGCGAATCCCGGGGATTAAGTAAGCATCTGCTCCTCAATGCTGACAGCCGGATGGGGCCAAGCCATAAACAGAGTGGGTGGATCAGGCTCAGGCAAAGCTGCCAGAGCAGGGATGGGGGTGGGCTTCCTTGAGAGCCTTGGAGATTTGACCCTGTCTGCTCTCATCCCTGCCTTCCTACCCAGTCTCCATTCTGCCCTCACTGGACCTCTCAGCCTGGACACTCTGCAGAGCCCTGGTCAGAAGCCAGGGTCAAGTTGCCTGAGTCTGTGCCCTGCCTTGCAGGGTCTATGTGCTGCGTGACCTTAGGCAGATTGCTGTGGGCATAGGCTTCAGTTCTCCTATCCATAAAGTGGGGATCGTAACAATAATTTGTGTTTGGGCCATTCTTTTCGGTGAGCCTTAGTAACAATGGCTTCGGGGCTACAGAACATTCTGATGCTCCTCTCTCCTTTGTCATTTTGGCTGAATTCCCACTGCCCAGAATTCCACTACATACAGATTCTCCTTGTCCTCAGCTGCATGCTACCTGGACTGCCCTTTTTGGTAATCACCTTGTTAGGGCCATGAATCTGAGTCTGTGAAGTCCTGGGGAGAGTCTATTTCATCACACACACACACACACACACACACACACACACACACACACACACGGAAGAAAGGAAGGGAAAGATGGGAGGGACAGAGGGAGAAATGAACGAAGACATTGGCTTTATTTTAATCATCCTCAGTGTTCCACATATCTTCTCCTTTAGACGAAGTTGTCTTAGAGGACCACAAATGCCAACTCACCTAATTTGCAATCCCTTAGTTTCCGTCTCAGAGGGAATCTAGTCATCCAATCCGAGTTTCTTACTTTTTTAATTTTACTTTAAAATCTGTTTATTACTGTGTGACATCTAATCATACCCACACATTTGAAGTGCAACCAATTCAAGTTTCAAGGCCATGTCTTCATAGAGTTGACTGTAACATCTAAGAGCAGAAAGTCATCAGCGAGTGTTCTCAACAGGTCAATGTTTGGAAGAAGAGAATGACCCTAATTTTGTGATGTGATCAAAATAGCGGTGGTAAAGCAGAAGCCCCTAACTCCTTGGAAGGAAGAAAGTCTCAACTTCCTTTTCAGACACAGAGCTTGTAAGATAGTTTCTGGGGCACATTCCTGAGGTGGGACTTCCCTAGGCTCTCCTGGAGATGGGAAATAGATGATGCATTAGAAAACTTGGGTTTGCCAAAAATGACAAGAGTGTCTGAAGATACAGGAGTTGCTGAAGAGTGTTACTGACTGCCTCCAGGGTAACATCAGGAGCACTGGTCTGACACATGAATGCTGACCTGACTCTGGAACCACAAATCTATCTGGACAGACTTGGCCAAGCTGCTTCACCTGTGTGGCCTCAGCTCCTCATCCGGAAGATGCAGGGACTGCACCGTATGAGTCCAAGGTCTCCTACAGCCCTGACATTAGGCGGTTTGCCTTAGTCCCTACAGGTGTCACTGTCTGTTAGTGTGCAAGACAGCAATTTGTATTTAAAATAATAGAGGTGAGTCATGTAGAAGAGATGACAAAGGAAGGCTGTTCTTTCTGATATCTTCACTAAGTGCCTCCTCTCTTAGGAATACAGAGAACTGAGGGATACCGCAGAACTAAGTCTTCTAGATAACTGAACTCTATTTACTTCTAAATAACCACACTAAATTTTATTCTAAGCTTTAAAAAATTAAACATATTATCATCATATTTTATATTTTGCTCTCAATTTTTTTCTCTTTTGAGTAAACAGAGGATGGAGAGGACACCTTGTATTTCTCTGGATGACCCAGAGCCATCACTCTGGAATACTGGCCATGTGGGGAAGCCCTCTGGAGCTCCAAGGATGTGTCATGGGTTTGGATTTTCCCTCCATGGGCCTTCTCTGAGACCTTTCCTCTCACTTCAGTCTCTGTCTGATGGTGTCACTAGGCAGGAATTAGAAGGGACATTGCTTTTACATAAGGAATCCCAAGACACAGAGGGGATTAAGAATGTTCTCAATGTCAAAGAGCTGGTCAGTGGCAAAACTGGGAGAAAACCAGCTTTTTATCTTGTGAGCCACAGTGTTAGAGAACTCCAGATGCCTCTTTCCTCATTTGCAATTCCTTATTTTCCTTCTCAGAGGGTCTCTAAACCATCCAATCCAAGTTTCAAGGTTGTGTCCTCATAGAGTTGATTGCTGATGAAGACTACCCCATCTTTGAACCCCTTGTACATCATATTTGACAATGTTTCAGTTGGAAAAGATTGTTTGGTTTATAAACTAAAAAAAATCACCTACTGTAACCACCCAATATCTTATTCCCACTTGGATAACTGGTCAGAATTACATATAAGTTGGGGTTTTTTTGTTGTTGTTGTTATCCTCTCTTTCTCTCTCTCTTCTTTTTCTTCCCCTCCCCTCTTTTTCCTCCCCTTCCATCCCCTTTCCTCTCCTTCCTTTCCCTTCCTTATTCCCTCCCCCTCCTGAGACTATATGAAATTAAAGTGATGGTGCCTTCCTAAGAAAGGATGACTCTACTTCACAACATGCATCCTTCTTGCCCAACTCATGTGAAAAGAAAGCATACACATGGAATTTCTAATTATAGTTGTGACGGTGTTATAATGTGCCACTTTAACAAGGCTGAATTCTATTTCATATGGTTCTGGTTAGGGTGGGCCACAAAAGAGATTCTTATAGAAGATTTGAAGGGCTAAATGGAAGTAGCAGTTGTTTAGTTAATCTCACACACATTGTCATTTTCTACTGACTTACTTCATTGTGAGACAGTAGCTGAACCTGCAGCTGCCCCATCTTCCCCTGCATCCTACGCCAGGTATATATGTTTAGCTCTGTGACATGGTGCACTGGCCTTGGCAAGATACCCTCAAGGTTATAGGCCATAGTCTCCAGCTAATGCTTGTGCATTCTAGCTTGTTTTTGCTTCCTATCCTTATGTTGTAATCTAGCCCACAGACATCTTGATTGGCTTTCCCTTCCACAGCACACCACGCTGGTCCACTACGTGAATAGTATCATGCAGACTGGATCTAGCAATCAGGATGTAACCACTACTCTACACACATTAGTAAGACACTTGCATGCTAGAGGATGAAGAACAATCCTATAAAAATTCAAGGGTTTGTTGCCCTGGTGAAACTCCAAAGTGTCCAGGGATCTGGAGAATGTCAAGGTAAAGAATAAGGTGATGCATCTGATCTTTTCTACCACGAAGAAATAGGCACAACACCTGTGTAGCCTCTTTGGATCTTGGAGGCAATGGAGACCTTATTTGAGTGGGCTTCTCTGATCCACATACTGAATGACATATAATGGTGCTAATTTGAGTTGCAACTCAGGATAAGAGAAGGCTTTGCAACAGGTCCAGGCTGCCATGCAAACTTCTCTGCTATTTGGGCCATCTAATCCAGCTCATGCAATGGTGTGTGGAGTGCCTATGGCAGTTGGAGGTGCTATTTAGAGTGTGCAACAAGCTTTTATTTTATCTCATTTTATTTTGTTTTTTATGTCTTTTTTTTTTTTTTGGTAGTCTCACCCTGTGCCCAGGCTGGAGTGAAGTGACATACTCATGTCCACCACAGCCTTGACCAGCTGGACTCGGGTAATCTTTCCACCTCAGTCTTCAAGTAACTGGAACCACAAGTGTGCACTACTATGCTCGGCTAATTTTTTTATTGTAGAGATGAGGTCTTGCCATATTGCCCAGACTGGTCTCGAACTCCTGGACTTGGGCAATTCTCTTGCCTCTGCCTCCCAAAGTGCTGGGATTACAGGTGTGAGTCACTGCACCCAGCTTGTGGCAAGCTTTTACATGGATCACAGAACAGATTCTTAGGATTTTTTGAAATAAAACCATATTGTCTCTTAATATAATAACTTCTGTTGAGATGCAGATTTGGGCTTGCTACCTGGCCTTAGTAGAGACTGAATGTTTAAAGCTGGACAACCAAGCAACCTGAGCCTCTCATCACAAATTGGTATTGTCTTATCCACCAAGCCATAAAGTTGGGCATGCATAGAAGTTCTCCATTGTCAAGTAGAAGTGACATATTTGAGATTTGGTTCCACTTCAAACAAACTGAAGACACATGTAAGTTGCATGAGAAAGTGACCAAGACACCACTGGTCCCTACTCCTGCTACACTATCTTTTTCAACCTCACAAAGAGCTTTCTATGATCAGTTCATTGAAAAAGAATATCTAGGCCTCGTATTTTACAGATAGATGTACATGATATGCAGGCACCATTAAAAGGCACACGACTGTTGCACTATAGCCCCATTCCAAATGACACTGAAATGCAATAATGAAGGGAAACCTTCCAGTGGCAGAACATTGGTTAGTGCCCAGAAGGAGAGATGGCAAGAGTCATATATCAACACCAAGCCATAGACTATAAATCGTTTACCTGACTGGTCAGGTACTTGGAAAAAATATGATAGGAAAATTGGTTAGAAGAAGATCTAGGGAAGAGGGATGTGGATAAACATATCTGAATGGGCACCCAGGGGAAATAATTATGATCCATGTGATTGCTCGCCTCCTTCCCCAGCCACTTCTGTCATTGCCTAATATGTTCATCAACAAAGTTGCCACGATGGCAGGGATGAATGGTATATATGGGCTCAGCAATATGTACTCCCACTCACCAAAGACGACCTGGCTAGAGCCACTGCTGAGTGCCCAATCTGCTGGCAGCAGAGACCAACACTGACATGGCACCATCCCCAGGATGACCAGCCAGCTACCTGGAGGCAGGTTGATTACATTGGCCTGCTTCCATCATGGGAGGTGTAGCAGATTGTTCTTACTGGAAAAGACATTCGCTCTCTATATGGATTTGCCTTGACTGACAGATAGTTGAAAAAAAAAACAACTCCATACATTAACAACAAAAGTCTTAAATTGGGTGCATTTTCATGTATTTTACCTACAGATGAGAAACCGTTGAAAGGTTAACAGCAACTTTATGTACAATAAAAAACAAAACACAAGGTTGGTTATCTTATGTCCAGGTTGATAACCATGTCAGAATGTTCAAATTAGAAAGTAGAAGAGTAAGACTCCTAGGATGGACTAGGCTATGCAGCACAGTCTCAAACTCCTGGTTGCTTAACAACATTTCTTTCTCTTTGCTGTCACTGTAGGTTGGCTGGGGGCTTGGTTTCAGTACCCACATTGACAAAACAGCCACATCTGTAGTGCTTTGAGTCAAGGTGGCAGGCAGAAAAATGGATGGGAGTCTTATAATTATGATAAAATTGACAGGCCCAGGCCACATGCCCCCAACCCCAAAGGAGTTAGCAACTCAATGCTATCATAGCTTAAATATTTTGGTGATCAAAACTAATGACTGCTCCAGAGATGAGAGTAGGCTGTAACGGGCAGGGTCCCCCACAACACTGAAGAAAGACAGTTGCTTGTGAGGGAAGAGACAAAGGAAAGACTAGACATCAAGGTGCAAGACTAGAGCCATTTAGTTTAGGGGCAGATGGTTAGCCATACAGACCTGAGTTATTCATGCTTACCAGCACAATACAGCAAAGGATGCTCAAGTCAGCTCCCAGTCATCAAGAAAAAGTAAGATTGTGCTCTGTGTATTTTTAAAGAAGGGTTGGATATTTGTATTGCATATTAGAACTATTTTGATAACAAATCCCTAAAAGATGGATGTTCTATACGTAAAGGGACACTGCAAAGATACCTAATTGTGGAGCCATAGTGGAATTCTCACTGGTTTTGTTATCATTATAGTCACTATTTCCCCACTGGACATTATTTCTAAGAAATTAAGTCATAGGAAGCAAAGGGGAAAGCCACATCCTTCTTGGAGAACATGTATTCATTTAAGCCTGTCAGTTGGCTATTTTCAGCTGCATCAGAAGAGAACGTGTTAGGATGACATGCATCCCTGGATAAGATTGTTTTGAACAATATGAGAAACCAGTGGCATTCAGGCCAAATTAAATCTAATTTACTCTACAAATTGCCAAACTATCAGTCCTATTAAATCTGTTTATTAAAAGGCAGGAGAGTCGGCCTGGGTCGCAGGCTGTGACTGGGATAATAAGACAAAGATGAAGCCCACTAATATAGATAAATCATGTTTGATTTCCAGGTTAAAGGTAGTCAAGGAGGGTTTTCACCTCACCTCCTCTGTCATCTAGAGGTGTCTACAAGCCAGTCGGAATGTCCCCAGAGTCAGGCCACACTGATTCATTTCCATGGCACTGGAAGGCCCATGTCATTGTCTTCAGTCTGGGGTCATTAATAAAACCAACTTTATCTCTCTCTAGTTATTCATTCTACAAAGTACAATCTAAGCAGGTCTTTATGATATGGAGGAGTGAGATAAGGAGGGTAGAGTGGCAGATAAAGGTGGTGGCAGTGCCAGGGCTGGGTGGTTGGGATTGGATACTCTTACATACTAAAGTCTAAATTACTTGAAGTGATCCACAAAACCTAGTAAGGTTTGGGGCTGGATTTCACACCTTAATAATTGTGAGCATACACAAAAAATGGGGGAAAGGGGCAAGACTAATTAAGACTTGATTCTTTAAAAAAAAGAATTTAAAGAAAGGTTAAGCTCTGTTTATAGTGCTTACTACTTGGAATGCCCTATCTCAAGTTTTCCAGTTTCTAAATTGTAACCTCTGTGGAGAGCTATCCTAAATCTCTTCTCCTTTTAAGAAGCCTTCCTTTAATATTTCAGTCCTTAGCTTTTCTCCTTTTGAACTTCTGACCCAGTAAATATTAACAGCACTTAGCTTGACAATTATCACATTGTACTTTGATGCATCTTTATGAAATGTTTCCCTGAAACTTCAAAATAAAAACGCGGAGAGACCCAGTTACTTGCCCAAGATTACACAATTAGTAATTCGTGCTTGCTCCTAAGCTCTCTTTCAATGTTTTATTCCATGGAGTAATTTGATCTTGATGGGAACGAAACTTCATTAAGGATGTGAGTTAGAGTGGGCTAGAGACTGGCTTGGGAATACAGTGTGAACTGTACTATATTCCTCTTTCTGGGGCTGAGAAAAGCAAGTAGGCTCTCCAGTAGGAACCAAGAAACAACCCTTCAACCATGCAGGACAGACTGCGCTGAAGCTGACTGCCAGGTTCATCAATTTAGAAATGTTCCCTTTCATTGAAATTTAGCCTACAAGCACCTTCCACAGATCCGTTTCTGTATCTTCCACTTGTTCCAGGAAGCCTTTAACTCAGATGGACTTTATAATGGATACTTTTCTTAAACTAGGAGTAGGCAGAATGAATGAGAATAAAGAGTAAAACTTGAGCAGAAAGCCTCAAACCCCAGCTCTTAATTCTGCGGATAAACTTGCAGAGTCTGGTCACCCTTTTGTACATCCAGTGTTGGGTCCAGAAAACCTCTGGAGCAAAGTTGAGGTGGAAGAAGGGAAGGTTGGACATTGCTCATAGTAATCCAAAGGCTTTATTAGTCTGTAATTAGGAGTGATGGGAGGAAGCCAAGTGAGGGAAAATTTAAGCTGAATTGCAAGAAAAAACGAGTTCCTAACAATGAAGAGTATTCAACTGTGGAGGAGGATGACAGAGACAGAGCAGCAGCAGTCACTCATAATTTCTTTATTGGTAATTTGGTCTCTATATTTTGGATGAAATACATATCTGGGAACTATGCCAAGCCATGCAAAGGATGCCCTTTAACCGGCATTCAGGATGATGGCGTTAATGGCTCTGGGCGAGGAAAATGAGATAATCCTGAGAACCAGCTGAGAATGAGAAGTCCACCGAATCAAGTGTTCTCTTAGGTCCCGGTCCTGAGGGCACACATCATTCAAGTTACTCAGGAGTGTGCATCACCAGAGCAGAAGCTAGTGATGTCTCATCTTGCTCCTAGAAGCTCCAGAGGGCATCTCTTACTACCTCCAGCCTGAGAAAAATTTGAGTTCTCAGAGTTTCAGTAGTCTAGGCAATGAGAATTTAAAATGCCACTCAATTCCATGTAATATGTTTATTTTAGAAGGGAAAACACAGCACGGTGGAGTTTTAAAAATGGATTAAAACATGCACAAAGTAATTTGCATCACCCTTCTAAGACATTTATGCAAACAAACCTTTGCTTCCTAGCTAATGTGTCCACCAGCAGTTCCTTCTTTTCGTCTCTCATCTGGGTGGATCTCTGTGTGCTGCTGTTTTCATGTCACCCTTCTGTTCACGGTCTTCCTAAGGACTTCTACAGTCTGTTCACAGCTTACCTTTGCAGTCATATCAGCACTATTCATATTCTCTATTTTAGTTTTCTGATGTGTTTAATGTTTACTTAACACACACGTACATATACATGCTCAAACACAAATACAGGTACATACACATGCATTCATGTATATGCACACACAATAAAAGGAACCCTTTCTTCCACTTAACATCTCGGGAATTTAGTGTTGCTAGGAACATAACTTGAGAAAAAGCTTCTTTTGTTTTTAAACGCAATCTTCAGTTCCACTTTCCCACCTCTGCCAAAATGACCTGTGTGCATTTTGTCATCCTCTTCTACCTGGAACCCATCTTCACTTACTTTGTTGTATAAGAAATCTAGTTGCCCTTTAAGGCTCAACTTCAGCACTACTACTATAAAATGTCCTTCCCAACCTCCTCAGCAGAAAGGAATCTCACCTTTCTCTGAAATTCTGAAGCCATTGAATAACCCAAGTTTGCTCAACACATCTGCCTTCTACTGTAGGTCTTTGAATGTATGCTTTATCTCCTTTACTAAGATGTACTTTCTCAAAGTTGAGGATCATATTTCAAAAAGCTTCACACTCCCCACAGTACACAGCAGGGTCCTTTTTACCTAGTAGGTGCTCAGAAAGTCCTTTTTTTTAGAGAAGGAACTAATCATCAGAAGATGGATTTTTCACCGTATCACTTCTCCACTTAGGACATGCTCGCTTGATCTTTCCTCCAAGGTCTCATTAGGCCCTGGAATACCCCTAAAACCAAATGTAAGGTCAGTCTGTTAGGTCACTGCTGGTCGTCAACACTCTTTCCTGTGCCTACTGAGTTCCTGCTTTCCATTGCTCCACTACTCAAGTGGAATCTTCCTCCTAGAACGGTTATCTCTCTTGCCTGACTCTTAAGCACTGGCCAGATGCTGCCTTTCCAGGAAAGCTCTTCTGGCTTTCCCAATTGCAATGAAAACACTCAGGTTCTCTGAATTTGCATTGTAATTAAACTTCACACTGCAGCACTTAACCATTTTCTGTTTTAAGAATTAATTGAGGGACGTATGTAAAAGTGATAAAAGGCTTGAACTCTGAGTCAGCTACTCATTGGAAGCTCATTCTGACTGAGGGATCTTGGGCAAGCAGTTAACCCTTACAGGCCTCACTTTCTTCATTTGTAAAATGGGGATAATTATAATACATACTCTATAGAATTAAATGAGTTAATACGTGTAAAGCACACAGATCAGTGCCAGGTACATATAAGCACTGTATAGTTATATACTAATATTATTATCAGAGCATAGACTACATTATTGCCTTATTCTCCATCTTGTCTTCCAAGTACACAGTGGAGTGTCAGACACATGACATGCAGTTAATAAATATCATGCAAATAATTTATTCAACAGGTATCAGGTTAGTTCTAAGGGCTAGAGATGTAGAAGAAAACAAAAGAGGCAGGCAATGCCCTGCTCCCAAAGGATTTATATTTTATATGTGGAAGATACATAATGAACCAAGAAATTTAATAATGTATAATATGCAATTATTACATGTAAATATAATTGTGAGTATGATGTTACTTTGTACATATACTGTAGTCATATAGAATATTGCAATAGTCCACTTATTAAAATACATATGTATGTAGAGTGTGTGATAATATATAATATAGAATGATACAAGTGATTATACATGCTGCTAATGAAAACACAACAATGTGAAGGGAAATGGAGTAAAGAGGGCTATTTTATTCAAGGTAGTCAGAGAAGATCTATCTGATAAGGTGATATTTGATTTTAAAAAAACCCAAAGGAGGCTGGGCATGGTGGCTCAAGTCTGTAATCCCAGCACTTTGGGAGACAGAGGTAAGAGGATTACCTGAACTCAGGGGTTCGAGACTCTACAGTAAATCAAAATATTAGCTGGGCATGGTGGCACATGCCTGTGGTTCCAGCTACTTGGAAGGTTGAGGTGGAAGGATCACCTGAACCCAGCAGATCAAGGTTGAGGTGGCTGTGAGCATGCCACTGCACTCCAGCCTGGGTGACAGAGTAAGACTCTGACTAAATAAATAAATAAATAAATAAGAGGGAGCCATGTGGATAACTGGAAGAAGAGTGTTCCAGGCAGAGAGAACCAGAGTTCTCTGCACAGTCTCTGAAGTTGGACTGTTTTATCCCATTTGAATAATGACAAAGAAGCTAGTGTGGCTTGAACTGGCAAAGCAAAGGGGAAGAGAAGTCAGAAGTGAGGTTAGGACCTGGTGGGAGTTTAGAGTATGTGGGGGTTGTAGATCATGGCAAGAGTCTGAATTTCACAGAATGGAATAAGAAACTATCTACATATTGTCTCAGTTATCTTTGCTGCATAACAAACTACCCCGGACTTAGAGGCCTAAAGCAATGACAATGTCATTATTTTCCTCAAGTCTGAAAATCAGCTGGGGAGTTCTAAAGATGTGTAGCAGGTCACCTGGGTGTGGGTGATCCCCAAGGGCCTCATCCACATATCTTACATCTTTGGTGGATTGGTTGGTCAAGGTGGGCCTCATCTGTGATCACTCATCTCTGTCCCAGGTGGCCTCTCATACTCCAATAAGGAAGACTGGACTTTTCACATGGCAGTTATGGGGTGCTGATCAATTGGGCCTCTGAAAAAAATTAAAAACTCTGATTTGTAGCATTTGCTGCTTCTTGTTGTATAAATATTTTCACTATGGTAGATTTTAAGTAACCAGTGGTTTAACAACCAATGTGCAAGATTCCTGAATATTTAACTGGTCTATTGTAATTCGGAAACTAATCCAGGCACATGTTGTTAGGCTCCTCTTATCTGGGGTTAGAGATGTTTCTCAATTAGGAAACAATTCTGCTTTCAGTGATCATTTTCTCTTCCATTTTTCCACCTCAGGGTTAGGTCTTTTCTCTGGGCTTTTGGCTTTACCCAATGACACTTTTTTGTACATAACAAATGATCTATTTTTGCAAGTGAGTGGCTTTTCAACCTGCTTCCTTCATGGACACATTAAGTAAATAGAGACCTCTTTTTATTTTTAACTGTCATTTATTTAGTACAAGCTAATAAACTTCCTTTAAAAACTTTGTGGATTTCTTAAGCATAAGATTAATTTTACCTCATGAGATATGAAAAAAAGCTGCAGTCACATTTATTTTTGAGATAAACCTCTCTCTAATGAGGGCAAGTTAGGCTGGTGAGGGACACAAATTTTAGATTTTTGGAAGATGTGTTCTATTGAAAAAAAATCTGTTAGGTGTCACTTGTACATTTCTGAAGTTTTAATGAACACTGTTACAACCACACTCTTGAATTGATACTTATACAGAGGCCATGTCCTTCTTTAGGAATCTTTTTCTGGCTGAAGAAACTGGGGATGAAAGATAGTTTTATTTTCCAGTCTGCCATATGCCTCCCTCCATATGCCTGTCAAATTTGCTGACAAACAGAACAGTCTCTCTTTAGCTTATCTCTTCTTGCAACACATTATCATACATAGCTAGAAAGATCCAAATGATATTTTTAACATTCTATCTTGAGATTGCTTTAGTCAGAACCACAGATTCATTAAGGACACTTTCTACGTTCAAGTCCTTGCCAAAAATATTTTTTGTCAATTGTTCTGCCACTATATATCATAGGTTTCTTTCTTTTTTTGTTTTTTAGCTTCAATCTGCTGTCCAGTTCCAAAGTCAATGCCACATGTTTTAGTATTTATTATGGCAGTACCCAATTTCTGATAACAATTTTTCTTTCAGTTATTTATTGTTGTGCAAAAAAAACACCAGAGTCTAGTGGTTTAGAATAACAATAATTTTATTTATTTTTGATTCTATGTTTCAGGAATTTTGCATAATTTTGAATCAGGAAGGCATTTTTTTTTTTTTTTTTTTTTAAGGCATAGTCTCACTCTGTCACCCAGACTGGAGTGCAGTGGCACACTCCCAGTCACTGTAACCTCGACCTGCTGGACTCAAGGTTATCCTTCCATCTCAGCCTTCCAAGTAGCTGGAACTACAGGCACACGCCACCACGCCCAGTGAATTTTTTGATTGATTATGGAGACGAAGTCTCACCAAGTTTCCCAGGCTGGTCTTGAACCCCTGGACTCAGGCAATCCTCTCGCTTCTGCCTCACAAAGAGCTGGAATTACAGGCATGAGTCACCACACCTGGCAAGGTGGACATTTCTTATACTAGTTTGGCCTAGGGTCTCTTTTATGGTTATAGTGATCTGAAAACTTGTGTCAACGTGGAAGATCTTATATAGCCTCACATGTCTGGTGGTTGGCTAGAGATGTCACTTGGGCCACATGTTTCCAGTCGAAGAGTTGCATGCTTTACATGGTGTCAATAGCATTTCAGGAGAACAGCCTTCAATGCTTAAGCAATTTCCAAGACTCAGCATCATGTTTATTGGAATCCCACTGTCCAAAGAAAGTAGTAAAATAACCAAACCCAGGGTCCATGTGTGAGGAGACTATGTAAGGCTATGATAGCTACCCAGGATATAATTTATTGGAAATCATCACTAGTCTACTAAAGTACATAGAAACAAGGTGTTATTGTAACAAAACCCCTAAACAGGTGACATTGGCTTTGGCATTGAACAGCAGTAGAGGTCTGGAAATGTAGAAATAAATATTTTATTGAAGATTTGAAAGAACAGTGAACTAAAAGTGAAGACTGGGAAAATGTTGATAAAGTGTTCTTAGAAGGTTGAAAACTGGTGGTTTATGGAGGTATAAAATATTGGCCAATATCACCTGTGGTAACTTGAAAGATTGAAAAGTTTCCTAACAATCTTGTGGATTTGGCTAAGAATATTTACAATCAGAACTTTAAGTGTCAATTTTCTTTTTTATTTGTGTTATAAAATATAAGAAGAAAGATATTAGCTAAACTAATGACTATTTAATTTTCAAGTAAAATTTTGATGAAATGTAGAGGAGTTAGGATGTCTCAGATTGGAGAATAAAACTTACATTTTCAGCTGACCAGTGATTCTCAAAGTAAGACGTAGCCTCAGCAAAGCTCAAACAAAAGTTTTGTAAAACTCTGTTAAGCCTTCAAAAATATTGAAGGCAGTGCTTACTAAACTTCACAGCTAGACAAAAGTGTAAGTAGCTTAAGTGTGCTTTCGCATAGTAGGCAGACGCACTCAAAATTTGGAGATATTTATTTTGAAAACAATTCAGATTGTGACTTTGGGGCACTGGTTAAACACCAATAAGATTTATAGAAAAATCACTATGTTTCTTTTTTAAAATCTTTTTTTAAATTTTAAAGATGTGGGGTACAATTCAGGGTTAGGTATACAAATGTTCATTATGAAGGTACCCTTGTTGATGAGGTGTGCCCCTCTATCCCCTGGCAGTTTCCCTCAACTACCAACCCCACCCCCCACCCCTGTCAGTTCCCACTACTACTAATCCCTTTCTTATAGTATTATGATAATTGTTCAAGGTCTGCTTATGAATGAAAATATATGGTACTCTGTTCTTTGTTTCTGTGATAGATCACTGAGTATGATAGACTCTAAATCCATCCAAATTGCTGTGCAAAGTCCATATGTTTGTCCTTCTTTATGGCTGCATAATATTCCATTGTGTGTATGTACCACATTTTTAAAAATTCAGTCCAGCTTCAATGGGCAGCATGGTTGGTTCCATGTTTTTGCTATTTTGAATAGAGCTGCAACAAACATATGTATGCAGATATCTTTTTGTTAGCATGTTGAGTTCCTCCGGGTATATTCCCAATAGGGGGATTGCTGGTTCATATGGAAGATCAATTTCTAGTTCTTCCAGAAATCACCACACTGTTTCCAAAGTGGTTGTACTAGTTTGCATTCCCACCAGCAGTGTAGAAGCATTTCTTTTTCTCCACATCCTCACCAGCATCTGTTGTTTGCTTTATTAATGATGACCATTCTTACTGGGGTTAGGTGGTATCTCAATGTGGTTTTGATTTGCATTTTTCTGATGATTAATGAGGTTGAGCACTTTTTCCATGGGTCTGTTGGCTGTCTGTATATCTTCTCTTCAGAAGAGTCTATTCATGTCTTTTGCCCTTTTTTAATAGTGCTGTTTGTTTTTTTCCTTTTGGAGCATTTCAGTTCCTTGGAGATACTAGATGTTAGGCCTTTATCAGACATACAGTTGGCAAATATTTTTTCCCACCCTGTGGGCTGTCTTCCCACTCTCTTGATAGTTTATTTTGCTTTGTAGAAGCTTGTGAGTTTGACGAGGTCCCACTTGTCTATCTTACCTTTTATGGTATGGGCAATTGGGAAACCCGCTAAGTTTTTAAAAGCACTGTATTAGTAAAATTAGTGAAAGAACTGCCACTTTGGCTAAAAGAGGTTGAGATAATTCAAAATCAAAAGACAACTCTGAACCCCAAACTTGAAAGGGCAGGAAGCAGTACCATCCATGGTTATAGTTCAGAAGAACTGGGTCCCAATAAAGAGACATTTCTAATCCTCAAAAAAGTGTTGTGCCCAGATGGATTTCAGAATTATCTTAGTCTCTTTTAGTCTCAGATTCTTTTTCACATTTTATATCAATCCTTTACTACTTCAATTGTATCTTTACTGTCTTCCTGTTTTCACCTTTACCTCTCTATAATATATTCTCTAAATAATAGCCCAAGAGATTTTTTTATAATTTGAATTAGGTCATGCCATCATTCTGCTTCAAGTATATGTGTTAGTAATTCACTGTTGCAAAACAAACAATGTAAACCTGGTAGCTTAAAGAATCAACCATTTGATTTGTGGCACTTTAGATTGGTCTAAACTGGATGGATGTTTTTTCTGCTGATCACACTTGATTTCACTCTGTGGCTGTGGTCATCTGGTGGCCAATTGGGACTGGATTGTCTTAGGCGGCCTCTCATATCTGGTGGGTTTTTTTTCTTGCTGTCAGATGGATTATGTACCTTCAAATAAGTGATTCTGGCTCTTTTAAAATGATGGTGAAAGGATTATAACAAAGTCAGCCTTATTTTGCAAACTTTTTAAGCCTTTGTTTGTGTCATACTTGTTGATGTCCTATTGGCCAAAAAATTAAATGTCAAAGTCAAAAATAAATGTGGACAGACAGTATAAAAGAACATGAACACAGGGATGCATGATTCACAAGTCTATCCCAGTTGTCTTAATTTGTTTTGTGTTGTCACAACAGAATACCTGAGACTGGGTAATTTATAAAGAAGAGTTTATTTGGCTCATGATTCTGAAAAGTAAGTCCAAAATAGGACCACCTGTATGGTAAAGGTCTTTTTCTGCTTCAACTCATGGCAGAAAGCAGAAAGTAAAGTGGGTGCTTATAAAGAGATGCACAGAAGAGGCTGGGTTCACTTATAACAACCCACTTTCTTGGGAACTAATCCATTCCTGTTGGAGAACTCACTCACTCCTGGGAGACAGCATTAATCTATTCAAGAGGGCGGTGCTCCCATGATGGAACACACCTTCCTAGGCCCCACCTCCCAACACTGCCACATTGGGAATCAAATTTCAAAATGAGTTTTGGCAGACACAAACCACATCCAAACCATAGCAACAGTCTACCCTCTGGCCCCAGTAATTCATGGCTCTTTCACATGAAAAATAAACTCACTCTTTTTAATGTTTTAACAGTTTCATTTAATCACAGAATATATCTGGGAATTAATGATATTGTGATCTGCCTTAGGTATGGATGTCTATGGGAATCCTTGGATACATCATCTCAACTGTATTCTTGATTCAGAAAACTGTGAACCCAAAAGACTAAACATTTGCATAGGCCCTCAGAATGCATGCAATAGAATGAAAGCAGAAACACACACTTTTGAAAAATAACGAATTACAAATCTTGGTTAAAAGTGAAGGTAAATGGACCAGATAGGAAAGACTCAAGGGAAAGAACAAAGTAAGAGATACCTAGGTACGCCGAAGTGTCTGAGGGTGATACTTGAAGAATTTTATTGAGAAGGAGAACACTGTGTGTAGTGGTTCTGAGCCCATACACGATGTGTGCACAGGACTCAGAGGCAGAGGAACCTGTTGTGATGGGGATAAATTGGCCTAGTTATGGGCTTATGTTAATGGCAAAATGAAATTTACTTTTTTTAGCACATTGGAGGACGTTTCTGTTACGTGAATTGGCCGTATTTTCTGAGCCTGTATTCTTTGTACCTGGCTTTGTGATGGCACATAATATAGGATGTAGTGACTATATTTAAAAAACAGAAAAGTTGTGCCCGTAGGCATGCTAGGGGCAAGGCAAAAGCTGGATGGATCATTTTCAAAGCTGAGTAGAGGGTAGGGGTGAGCTCTTCATGTGCAAAAAATATGGCTTAGTCACAGGGTAAGAAAAGAGGTGTCTGTGGATGCTATTAACCTCCAGAGGAGGCTGCATTCCTTCAGTGGTTAATCAAAGAAGTTAGAGAACTATTCAGAATGAGGAAGCTTGCATATGCATTGGGGTGGGCCATTAACCTCATTCCTTCTAATACTATAATGTTAAATAGCAATTAGAACATCATACATTCATTTTCTGCCCCACCCCTTGGGCCCCTTGAAATCACCCTGTATTTTAGTTTTTATGGGACATGATAATAGAGCCAAGAATTGCAAATCCACTAGATTGTGAAGTTGGGGAACTTTTGGGGGAAAGTTGCATGAAGGGCACATTTTTTACTGCAGTAACTGACAATTATCTTCAAAGAGGTTTCAAAAACTGCCTCATAAATGTAACAACGCAATCACATCCTGATTGTTTAATGGGAAGATATGAAAATTCAGTTGACAAGACTGACACTGCTAGGAGGGTATTTTTTTCAATCTGAGATAGGTACTAAAGCCATCTCTAGGAGAAAAGTCACATTACACACTGGTCTCCATGAGTCACTGACCTACTCACCCTCTGGACCACATCACAGTTGCTGTGCTACCCACCTGAAACCTCTGAAACCTCTTTTTCCATGTTAGTTCTGAAAATCCCTCCACATTCAGATTGATTTCCCCTGCTCCAGAAAAAACAATTCTTGGTTCTCCAATCCATCTTAATGTTTGTTCTTTTTCTATTTCCTATGGTATTTAAAATTTAAGTCCCAAAATTAAACTCTGAGTCATGGGCCACTCTATTGGCCTATCTATTAATAATGTGATTTTAACATGATGTGTGTTTGCACTATTGCTTCAAGTACATAAAACTCATATCCCAAGTAAGAGAGAATAATGAAAAGAGCTTCTTAAGTAACTTTGATGGTAGACATTTCAGACATTGCATGGGACCTTGAAGGGGTATATTTGGGCTAAGGTTTCTTTAGATGACATGTCTGTCTTAAGAACAACTTGTATCCGTACATCAATTTATATATGAGCATTTGTTTGCGTTAGCCACTCATTACCCTAGGGAAGTACTTTGGATTAAATTTAAATCTAAAATATATGTTGCTAAGTTTGTGTGTGGTGGGGAGAGGTGGTCAAGAAATGAGGGAAGAAATTACAAGAATGAACCCCAAATCTCATTTAGTTTCTGACTTCTCTGTGTACACTGCTTGTGAATGTCTGGCAAACAGCCACCCCTATGGCTGTGGTACTCGGGTCAAATCACAAACTCCTTGGCTTTTAGATACCATACACTCAAAATGAGTAAAAAAGAATTGTTTCCAGAGTAATGTTCATAATCAGAGGATGAGTAGGATTATTCACCGAGGTGTGGAAAGAGACTATCAGAAGCTTGTATGAGTGAAATAATTTAGTATTTTATTTGCTATCAAAGCTCTCTCTCATTCCTTAAGTCAGAGAGTCCCATGTCTCACAATGACTTGAAGTGTTTGGCGGGGAGGATGAGGATTCCCCCATGTAGAGAGTTGGTGGGGGCACTACTGCTCTTTTATTCTCTTGTAGTCTATATATGCCCAGGTAAGTGGACTTGTAAATTATAGTATCTTCTTTTAACTAATGCAAACTTCAAAGAATAGATAAGCGGCTTCTGAGATTCCTGTGAGGAAACTGTGGACTGAAGATTACGCTAATAACGCAAGCCCAGGAGAATAACCTTGTGAGAGCCTAGTGGAGTGAGTGCTTCTCCCTTTCTCTTTTCCTCAGCCCCATTGCCAGGTAAACATCAGCACTATCTAACTAATTTGGCCTGAAGAGGGATCAGCCAATGAGCAGGAAGGTAAACTCCATCTGAAAACGAATGGTTAGAAAAAGTTTCATCCTGTGTGATATTACTGCCAAAAATAATGATGAAAGCTCTCCAATCAGCATGTTGAAAATATCAGAATAAAAATTTCTAACTCACTAAATGTTAAATAAACTGGAAATTGATTAGCAAATTTCCAAAAAATATTTTTGCTCAATGGATACATGGAATTGAAAAGTGAACTCATGACTAGTCAGTAAAGCCAATCGGGACTTCATCCATGGGCCTATGTATCTTCATGGGGTCCCTTTCACAGTTAGAGCAGCCATGACAACCAAGGAACAACACCACCAACAAAAAAATCCTGCAGTCGGTGCCAGACCTTATAATTGTCCTATCACAGGGTAGTAAACCAAGTCTTTCTGAAATGTTGAATATATTCAGTCTCATTGCTTTCATTAAAAATATTATTATGACTAATGATTTCAACTTCAGCAAAAAGACTAATATTAACTTATGATGACATAAAAAAGAAAAATATGTAAATATTGGTTATTTCACTTGTCTCACATGCTTTACATTTATATTTTAGTGTACATTTTACAATGAATATGGCATATTAATTTATGGTATATGTGCGTTTGTGTGTGTGTGTACATTTTCTTTCCTGATTGGTATATATGACCAAAGACCGTTGGAGACCACTAGATTTGAGGTTCAAGGTTAAGGATTATATGACAGATGTAAAATTGCTTTTGAATGTATTTTCTGTGAGTGTGATGGTAATGACAGAGGATGCTAGTGAAGAGACAGAGGACAAGGCTACTGACCAACGTGATATGCTACAGCAATTAACTACAAGCAGTCATCACTAATAGATTTGATTATAATGGAGATGGCTCAAAATGCTTTTCAGAATGTAATCCAGATTCTTTTCTCTCCTCTCCAAGGCCCTACTGCATACCCCTTCTGCCTTACTACTCATCTATTTATATGAACCCTCCTCTCCCACCTGACTGAAAATCTCTGACTCCCAAATTGTGCTGATGCTAGCTCCCCTCAGACACATCCTTCCTATTCCCCATCTGAAACATCTGAAATGCCCTACTGACCTTCTTATTGTATTCAAATCCTACAAGGTCAGTTCTCTTCTCCTACAATCTTCTCAGACCACTTTAGCCCACAATTTTCTCTTTCTTTTCTAAACTTATAGCAGTTTCTATCTCTGCCACTCATTTGACAATCAACTATATAATGCATTGTGACAGCTCTGATATTACATTGTGCCCTGTCGTTATTTCCCTCTTCTGTTTTTTAGGGTTTTTTTTTAAAAAAAAAAATCCATTTCCCCTCACATTTTGCTTTATAACTGTAACTTCAGTCAGAAATCCTTTATGATGTGTGGGTTTTCCCCCTTCTGATATAGTCTTCCTCAGTCTGTGCTCAGCATGTAATTAGACTCAGAGAAGTGTTTAATAAATATTCGTCGTTAGAATAAAGAGTGGATAGTACTGTTTGATGTTGCATTTCCTCACCTAAAATTGTAATAACTGAATATCTTCATGGAGCTGATACATGGATTAAATGAACAATGTTAGTAAAGTACAAAGCAGAGTGCCTGCCACTTGGTAAACCTCTAAGTTTTATATTTGCTGGATTATCACACTAATGACTTTTATGTCGCAAAGCTACCAGGTGATTGTGAAGCAGCAGCTGGATAGGAATGAATGATCTGAGGAATATTTTATTCCTTTATTCACTTAAATCAGGAACTGAAGAGCAGGTTTTAAAATTTCACTTTAGTGTAATTTCCCCTCTTCTTATAGCAATGATTGTCCTCCAAGGTTTTCTTTCTATCATCAAGAGGAGGGATTTCAATTTTCTTGAGTCATTGATAATTGATGTTAACAGAATTACGTCTTCTCTGACAATTCAATATACTGACCACAGTGAAAAAAAAGAAAAGAAATAGACAGACACACCTGCAGTGGCCTTAATCAGACCTGAAGCATCCTGCTGACAGATATTTAACTCATTAGCTCTGTTTGGCTGTTGGTCTGACACCATCACTATAATACAATATGAAGTGCTAATTATCACAAAATCCAATGATACAATTTACTGAGAGAGAAAATCTTTTTTCTCTTTTTATTGGAAACTGCCTGTTCCCTCTCTTAAATTTGATCAGCACTTACTGTGATGGAAAAGTAGACAAGAGCAGCGCATTTGCCTCCAGCCCTACCTAATGCAAAGGACAGTTCACTCTCAATCCATGTTATTTTTCAGATAATTCAGCACATCACTGGGTGCTTAAGAGTTTCTGTTGGTAATCTAAGAAGACAAAACAAATCTGAGATTCTGTGCCCCTTCAAATGGAAAATCCGGCTGACTTGAAGGATGAACAGATAGAGGTCAGGCTCTTCTTCCTCCCCTGAGCTCTGAATCCATGTGTGTGTCCAGGTACTGACGAACTGGCCATCCATTTCATCCTATTTCCTAAATTAAATGGGCTGGTCAGTTTCAATATTCCGTCCAGTTCCAGATTTCTTAAAAACAAAGTCACTATTATGAGTGACTTCCCTGAGAAAGTGTGTACGAATCCTGAAGTCTGGGTACTGCCAGTTGTCATCTAGTCCAGGCTGCAGTTCCTAAACCTACCCTACTGGGTGCTCCAGAGTTCACACTAAGAACCACTGCTTCTCCCCAGAAATACCTCACTGTGGAGTCTTCTGCAAGTCATCAAATCTTTCTATCCACATAGTTGAGGCCCAGTGACCCCTGAAAGGCATCCTCTTTTCCTTGTAGTCAGTTAATAATTGAGCAACTATTCTTGTACCCGGAGACGTTGTCAACTTCATCCGTTCTAACTTTTCTGTGCCAGACTTCCTAACACTGAATTTTCTTTCTGTTTCTCTTCACCCATTTCGCCTGGACATTAATGTGGTCTAACACCCTGAGCCTGCAGGTGGTGAATGGGGTGTTAAAGGCATAGAATTGGAGTGTGAGAAGGGAGTAGGGGAGGATGAGAGAAAGAACAGAGCTGTTTCTGGAGTGAACCTCCCTCCTCAAGGTCATCAATTTTACCTCTGGCAATATAACTCCATTTACTTAATTCCATATTTGTGAATCTCATAGACTGCAGCAATCCAAGAAGAAAGGCAAGTAAATTTTCAAAAGCCCTCCATAACTATGTGCAATGAATGAAATATTGAACATCCGTTCTATTATTTTAAGAAAGGATATTAAACAACAGTGCGGGACTGTCTGGTTATATTACAGTGTCTGTCTTCTCATGTGTCAGCAACAAGTAACTCTGAAGGAGGTCTCATTATCATATTCACAGTGGTACAGGTAGTAAAACAGTTATGCTTTGCATGGCTCAGGATGTTCTGAGCTGAAATAGATAAACTATGTGGGAGACTAGTAATAGGTAATTATTCTCTACTTACATATTCAGCCTCATAATTCTAAATTAAGGTAAGTGGAAAAAGCTTATAAAATATTCAAAGCTCCTTTATCTTTCCTCCTCCCTCTTATTAGAAACTGTGCATGAATTTGCATAGAATAAACTGAGCTCATAAATCAAAGAAGAAACTGCAAGAATGCTCTTTGTAAGTTATAATTTAAGGTTAACTGTAGCACATTTTGCTTACTGTATTATTAATGACTTTCGTTCACTCATGACAAGATTACATATTAAAAATTGTTGGTAGACAAAACTCAGTTCATAATCAATTTGCTTCTTAATGTGAGCAATCTGCGTGCATCCCTGCGGCGGAGGCAGGTTTAGCGAGGATAATGGGAGGAGTGCCTTGGGAAGAACGTTCTCACACCGTTAGGCTCCCTCAGGGCTGTGATTGACAGGCAGCTTCAAAGGGGAATTAAGCGACTGGTGAAGGGCAAACCCTGGATGGCTCAGTCAGGGCTCAGGGCTGCTCCCTGAGGCCCCGTGTCAGGCTCCACCCTAATGGGCCTCCTCTTTTCTTCTTCCTGCCATCCTACAGTGTTTTAGACCTTATAGCCACTCGCCCATACTTGAAATCTTTTCATTCACATGACCTCATAAAAATAAGAAAGAAATTCATTACATCTATTTACTAATAAGTGTAGTTCCTCCCCATTATGAATCAAACACTTTCCAAATGCTTTCTCAAATATATGGTTTTTAGTTTCTCTCATTGTCCTCATTTTCCCTTGTTCTCTTTTTTCTTTTTTATGCTGTGTTCAGCCAGTTTCTCTCCCAGCTTCTTCCTTCTGGGTCCCCGCATTTATGCTTTCCTTAGAAATGCTCCTTCTCTTTCAATCCAATGAAGCATTGCTAACCCTGTCTCTGCTGCCACAGCTTCCCGCCACCTCTTCCCCACACCCTTGGCCCACATGGGGAGAAAGTTTTTCATTATAGTACATTTAGATACCAGCTGCCTTCCGATACCTGTGAGAGAAATGTCATTTTCTCTCTTTGCTGGAGAAGCAGAGAGATGGACAGAAGTCATTTTACTGGAAGTTGTTTTGATATCATACTTCAGTCTTATGTTGTGACTCTGGTTCTGCCTCCTTTTGGAGAAAGAGTCATCCCTGATCTCTGCACATTCCTAGGTGTCTTCTGAACGTATTATAAAACATTTGAAATGTTATATCAAAAGGTTATATTGTCTTATATATTTTTCATTAATTTTTTTAATTAATATTATAAATTAAGATGAATTGGCATTCATTTATCTAGAGCATGTGTTGAAATTATGTCAAAAACATTAAGTACACTGGAAACATTTGAAGTTTTAGCTCCTTGGGGTAAGAAATCTTTGATGTAGACATAATAGCATCTAAACAATTCTTAAATATCACCAAGGAGGATCAATGTGGGGAATTGTTTGTACGCTGGTTTCTAAGGAAATGGGCCTATTTTCTGTCTTATCCTTCCCAGCCTCAGAGGTCCTCAACCCTCAGGTCTTCCACAGGCAAATTCCCCAAGGAAACATGTGGGGATTGGTGACATCAGTAATGCAAAGCTGGTGGTGAGCAAAGAAAAGCAATGTGTCAGTCAACAGGTGGTGAAAAAGAACCGAGAAATGAAAAGAACCGAGACTGAGAAATGCATGAGGTAGTATGGGGACTTGAAAGGAGAGGTGACTCATCTCAGATGTAAAAAAAAATCCAGGCCATTAATTAAACTGCAAGTGATGAAATGAAAAGTCAAAAGGTACTCCTTGTTTTTTTTTTCTGTCTGACCTTTAAAATGGAGTGTTATTGGAAGATGTATTCTCAACCTTTTCTTACTTGACTCACCTATTGGGTGACCTCATTTTTCTCTGGGCTTCAGTCTCATCTCCTCACCGATGGCTCAGGGCATCTCTGGGCCTCCTCACCAGAGCTCTGGGCATGTGCTTTCAGTCTCCGCCACCACCCACCTTCTGTCTCCTTGCAGTTCTCACACAGTGCCTCAAAATTACCCTTTCCTATTCAGGTGATGGGTACACTAACAGCCCAGATTTCACCACTATGCAATATATTCATGTAACACAAATGCACTTGTACCCATAAATCCATACAAATAAAATATTTAATTAAAAAAATGATGATGTATTAAACAGAGCTCACCATCTTTCCCCATCCAAAAAAATTCCTTGGACTTCCTGTCTCTGTGTGTCACACTGTCATCTTCCCCCCAGCCCTCCAAACACCATCTTTGGAGGCTTCCTACCTCACCTGCTGCTTCAGGGATCTGGTCAGGCCCTCACAATGATATACAGCATCTCCCAAATTGCCCCTTACCTGGGACCTTTGGGTCTTGCTTCAGTGCAAGCTTTTAAGCTGGGGTCACCACAAGGGGTTGTTTACTGGTTCTTTTGCCAATGATATCAGCCTCTGGTCTTATCATCTATGCTTCCATAGAGTGAATTTCCTAAAACCAACCTTTGGTCATGTCATTTTCCTTGCTTATAATTCTTCATTCGCACTTGGTATGATGTATTTCGATTTTTATCATGAAACATACCAACCTTCCCGATTTTCCCTATGGCTACCCTTCTAATATCTTCCTCTACTTTTCAACTGTAGACTTCCTGAATTCAAATCAAACACGTCTTTCTCTCTCTCTCTTTCTTCCTTTCTTTCTTTTCTATAACACCTAAATTTTAGGCAGTAACTCTTTTTATTTCTCATTCAGCCAGAGGCACAGCTTTTATTTCTATGATGTTGCTAAAAATGTTAATTTAATTCATTAAAAATGTATTGTGCATCTATTATGAAATTCTAGGAGTTGGGGAAGTTGGGGAGTGAAGATAGTTGTGCAAAAGCAGAGAGGATAAGAAAACAGAGAAGACCCAGAGGACTCTGAGAAGCTCTGGCAGCCCTCCTTCCTTTCTAAGAGCACAGCAAGAAGCCCTGGAGAATGGTTCCGCTGAGCAGAGGTCACTCTGCCCTGGGACCAATCGCAATCCTAGATGGCCTGACTTGCCTTTGAATGGAGACTGAGTAATGGATGCAATCTGATTGACTGGCACTTAGGAGCTATTTTCCCAGCTTTTTAAACTCAGAGGCACAATACCCAAAATCAACACTTGAAATGGGACTCTTGTTATGCAGTGCTTATTTTTCATATGCTTATATATCTCTAGCTGAGCTCACCTATGAGATTTTAGGCTCTCTAATTTGCTGGGGTCAGTTTGCCACAGGCAAGTGTTTACTCTATTGCCATGAAGTCCATCAGAGAAAAAGAACTTCATGTTAATTAAGGCACCACATTGCCTTTGGACCTTGGGGGAAACTGTGACACAGCAAACTGAGAGAGAAGAGGCTCCATGATCTCTACCTAGAAGAGCATTTTGTATTCTTATTTTCAGCAAAACATCCACAGAATGGTAAGGAGGGAAAGGAATTAAGAAAAAAAAAGAGGTTGGGGGAAGGAAGATAATGGTTTCTGTAATTCTGCCACTTGGTAAAGTCAGACAGCAAAACTGTAAACATTACAATATAAGAATTGCTTAGTAGCTCATTTGAAAGTTATCCCCGCCAAAGTCACAAAACCATTCATAATTAATTACCAATTGATTGACGCAGACATAAGCCATAGGAGTTCTATGGGGGTGAGATCAATGTGGATTGAAGCAGCACCAAGGGTCCTGAAAGAAGAATAGTGTTGAAGTGTGGAGTAAGAGGAGCAGCGCTGTGAAGGCAGAAGACAGTGGTGTATTCTGAGCGATGCCTCATCACAGTTCCTTGATGGCCACAATTGTGCAGATGGCTGACTGAAGTGGAGCACACACCACATTTGTAAAGGTGCACATTGCACATGCAGAAAACCTTACTTGAGATTTGGGCTGAAGTCCCCTAGATTGAATCTTCCATTTTGTGTTCAACTCTGTGTGCAGTGTGGAAGCACTTAGAGTACCTCTATTTCTCCTCCAACCTGGTTCCATTCCTCTCGAGGGTGCAAACTGCTATGGGCAAGCTGTTTTGTCTCCTTCCTGCTCTCTTTCTGGGCATTTATATATGTAGATATTGATATATAGTCATGCATATACATGCATTTGTATGAATTTTAAGCTTAAATGGGATCATCTATATAAATATGAGTCTAATGAGTTGCTTAATTTATTACTTAAACATGTACCTTGATGATCCTGCTTTGTCAAATGCTTTCATTCTTTTGAACTCCATGGCGTCTTATAAGAAGAAAGTCTCAGCATTTATGAGGGGGGTGGGGTCAAAAAAATCCCAGAATTTATTTATAAAAAATTGTGTATTTATTCTCACATGTTTAAGCTTCAGTCACCTTCAAATCTACCTGTTTGATGCAATATACCTATTGAAACACTTTTTCCACAGCTTAAAACAGTTTTTGAACTCGTCCATTTTGATGCCTTTTAGTGCTTCTGCCAGTTTTTGTTTTGCCTCTTCCACACTGGCAAAGCATTTCCTTTTGAGGACATTTTTCATCCAAGGGAGAAAAAAAGTTGCTTGGGTTGAGATCAGGTGAATAGGGAGGATGGGGAATGAGGGTCATGCTGTTCTTGTTCCAAAAATGTTGAACACTCAATGTGGTGTTGGCAGGTGTGCTCATAAATCGCCCATCATGAAATGGGCAAATGTGTTGAAAGAGTCTCCAAAAAAACTTCATTGAAACCTAATGCAGCTTCTGACAACAACACTATCTGGTAGACAGACAGATGCCGATGGGTTTCTAGAACACTTACCTAGCAGGGGAAACCTGTACTACAATGGGCCCATTCTCCAAAAAATAATTTCAGTTTTTTGAGGGTCTCCCTCATATTTAAGCAATATGTTACTGATGGCATTTAGGTTGTTTCTATGTTTTTCTTATAGCAAAAAAGTGCATCTTGGTACTTGCAGTTTTGGACTAAGTATAATTTTTCTATAGGACAGGTTCACAAAAGTAGAATTGTTAAATTTTTAAAAATCTAATGATTAGAGTCCCATAAATTATCATTCTATCTATTTATATCCCACCAAAGTATATAGTGTGTGTTAGTGACTATTCCCCCACATCAGTGTTTCTATTTTTTTCGTTTGCAAAATTGATGTGTAAAAAATGGTATTTCATTATCATTTTAAAATGCATTTTCTTGGTTCCTAGTGAGGTTAAACATCTTTTTATGGGAGGGTTTCTTTTATTTTTCAAGTTTATTTTTATTGCTCTAAAGAAGCCATTTGTCTCATCTCTATTCCTCATTAATTAGAATTAAATCAGTTTGACTTCCACTGAATTTTTTTCTAACCATCAGATACCTAAACCAAGTAATGTGAAAGTGTTAAGTGAGTTAAATAATCAATTGATCAATATGTATTCACTAGGCAATTAATGCCTCTAGTCCGTGCTGCATATTGTTGGGTACACAGTTCTGGCTTTTAAGAAGCTTATATGATCTTTTAGGGTGATAAGACTCAAACTGTAATCAATGACAGTACCACTGTTTACTAGACCCCAAGGACTGTGGCCAACCAGAGAAGAGAGGGGCTCTGTAGGTTGAAGTAGCTGGAAAAGGGCTTACTGAAGGAACTATAGTTCTTTGTGACCTTGGAAGAGGGATGTAGGAAGAATTGCATGCATTTTTGACTGGGGCTAATAGTGTCAGTCAAGGTATTAAGTGGATTCCAGAGGGCAGTATGGAGTGCAGCCATCCTGTAGCAGAGATTAGGGAGACCTATGGGAGTCCTTGCTTTCTTGAGATGTTGTGAATACTGTCCCAGCCCCATCATACACACAGAAATTACTGTTTTCATCCCCACTATGAGAGATCTGCCTCTGCCCATTCCCATCTTGACTTGCCTTTGGGAGGTTGTGTCTGGGAGTTTGACCATCAGGCTCTGGGTTCAGGAGGACAGATAAGGACAAGGCATAGCTCTGCCCTTCCAAGCTCCACTGGATCCCCCAGGAATCAGCTGGATCTGGGTCCTGCCTGATTGCAGCCCCTAAAGCCTCATCATTTTGTCCAGAGGTGCCATGGCTGCAATTACAATCCAAACCCAGAGTCAATTACTCACTGTGTGAATCACCCCCAAAAGATTGCTTTTTCCTTTTCCATTAGTATCACACATAATTGCACTCTGTATGGTTCCTAAACTCTTATTCCTGACTTCGATGTCCATGAGGATCTACGTTGATTATAAAGTCCCTTCATCTCCTATCACTGACCTCACCGACACTTTCCATAAGGTTTTTTTTACTATTTTCTTCATTAACAATACATCCACCTCCTACCATTAATTATTCAGCTCCTTGTGAGGAAAGAATCACTGTGTTTTCCCTGCTGATTTTTCCATATGTTCATCCTTTCTTCTTTCTTCTTTGTCTCCTTATTAGTGGGGAATGTTAACACTCACATGCCCTGAACTTGTAGGGATGGTTGATTTTGGTGGCATTGTACTTTCTCTTTTATAGCCACTTTCCCTTCTGGGTTCCACCTTCCCCACTTCTTGGCCCTCAAGGTCACCATAAACTGACCCAAGGCTTGGCCTCTCCTAGGCTTTCTGTCTGATGAAATTCTAAGCTGCAGCTAGCTCCTGTTTTCACTCCCCCCTTGCTAGTCAATGTAGTTGTCCCATGTATTACCTGCCCTGGGGTTTATTAAATGGGATCAACCAATTCACCAATAATTTAATAGCTGTTAACTACCATAACATAAGTTAAAAAAGGTAAGAGTCATGCTGTGCCCTCACAAGCAGCAAGTGATAAGAGAATGAAAAGAAGCTATAATAAGGTAGATCGAAATGCAGGGTATCAATCTATCTAGATGAAGCAAGGGGACAGGCGGTTTTCTACTTTATGTCTAAAAAAAGGTAGTGATTTTATTCCATGTTTAGGTCAGAATTCATATACAACAGCTCAGTCTAGTAAAAACTGTCCATTAGCAGGGGATATTGGGCAGTGGTGATATTTCAAGAAAGTAAAAATATATGGGCTCTTGGAGACACTTTACATTAAGCACATCTACCATTAATGGAGTATACAGCGGGATGAGGTGTTATAAGGGCAGGAAGAGCAGGAACATGAAACAACACCATGTGTGAAAAATCAAGACAAGTTGGTGAGGTTTCTGCCCAGGGTTCCAAGGCTCATGAATTACTAGAAACCCAAGCCAAGGTGTTGTCACTTAGACTGAGTAAGCATAGCAGGGGCTTTATAGGGAGGCATATAAGGGGCATATGGGCATTTAGGGAGTACTACCTGGTATCACAGTCAAGTCTAGGGTCATGTAATGGTGGATGTGAACGTGCAAATTTGATGCTAGCCTTGTCCAGTGCTAGAATGGGTACAGCTCCGTTTTTTACTCAGAGCAGCTGGATTTGCCAAAGTTGTCATGCCCCTACCGCTGCCTATTAGAAGGCATATTTCAAAAGTGCAAAGCCTCAACTCCAGTTATATTTTTAAAATGAGAAATCAACTTTACTTGTACAATGACCATTTGTATATGTATACCTAATCCTAAATTGTACCCCACATCTTTAAAAATTAAAAAAATAAAAATAAATGTCAAATCAAGACTCAAGAATTTCAACATACAGTGAAGGTTGAGTGACCTCTGTATTAGTTTTTCAGAGAAACAGAACCTATATATATATATATATTTATATATATTTATATATATGTTTATATATAAAGGGAGATATATATAAAGGGAGATCATATATATGTGTGTGTATATATATGTAAAGGGAGATATATATATATATATCTCCAGCTTCAAATCAATACCAGATATCAAATAATTTGTAAATGAGAGGTATAAATATTACTTCCAGAGTAAAAAAACATAATTGTGGGCTGAACTGGCCAGTCATGGAGAAGTTGAGCTTCCTGAGATCAATATCCTTTTCATCCTTTACTCTCAGGGCCTTGCACACGGTAGACATGAAATCCACAGCTTTCCAAATAGGGGAATGGCAGGCAGAGTAGCACCTTGATGCCATGGCAATGGGTGCTCTTGTCGAATGAGAAATTTTATCATGAAGAGAAGAAATAATTGAATATAGATCACATACAATGCCCACAATGAAGATAGATGAAGGGAAGAAAAGAACATCAATACATAACATTCATGATGATAGCGATGATGGTGATGATGATGACGGTGATAATTTATTGAGCACTTTCTATAAAAATTATGACTGACTATTGAGCACTTAGTGTCAGATACTATGTAACAAACTTTACATACTAATGAGGTTAAACATATATATATATATTTTTTTGTAATGGGTTGTTTTGTGTTTCAACTCCTCATCACAACATTGTAAATAAAATATTATTGTTTTCTCTATTTATGTAAGGTAATTGGAGCTTGGAGAGGGTAAGCAGTTTGCCCAGGAGCATACAGATAATAAGTGGTTGAGGTGGATTGACATCATGGGTGTCTGATAGGAACTACTGAGGATTTACCTGTACTAGAAGCCCTCGTCTGTGTTGTGATAGGGACTGGTCATTGTAGATTAATTAAATAATCAAATGCTTTTTTCCAGGCATAAAGGATCTTAGTTTGGATTCTAACATCTTCCAGTCTCCCTCTCCACCAGCATTTTACTTTCAGCTAAGAAACATGCTGCTCTTTTGTGTCCGCATAAAACATAGCCATGATATCTCATCTATAAATTTCCATTTTGGTTTCTGTAAAGTGGTGCTAAGAGTTATAAAGGATGTCAGTCAGGAGTTTCATAATTTTTTTTCTCCCTACAACTAACATTTCATTCTAACTCAACAGTGTTTGTTGTGTTTTGTTTTTCCCAAATTGCCTACATCAAATCTTTTCAATTTAGTTTTCATGAAAGAAATAATTGCATTTCTTTGAGTTCATATTTTGTTGTTTTACATATTATTTAATTAAAACACATAATAAAAAGCACACTGAGCAAAAAATATGTTTGGTCATAAACATGACTGACCCTCAGTGAGTATGGAACACATTAGTGGGAGCAGAAGCACGCAGGAAAAGCGAAGACTGACTCTCAATCAAATGCTCTCAGTATGTTCTGGGCATGAGGGAGAACACCAATTAATCCTAAATGTGAATGGGGAAAGTCTACTGTCCCTCACTGAACTGCCTTGCAGCCAGAACAAGGAGGATACAATCCTATAAAAACATGAAGGATAAACATTCAAGGGTTCAAGGAGGGAATGCTGCTGAAAGATTAAGAATAATAAGAGTTGCCTAAAATCTTGTATATACCTTATATACCTATGTGTGTTTGTGTGTAGGCATATGTGTATTTCTTGGAAAGTAATCATTTATAACCTTTTTGAAGGCAACTGCCAAAACAGTGGTGAAGTTGTAGACCAGATTGCACAGAATTAAGGCATGTCTAAGTGGTGTGGCAATGGAGAAAGCAAGTGAAATGATAATTTTTTTTTTTCTAAGGAATGATGTGTGCAGGTGTGCAGGTGAAGAAACAGGATGAGAAGTTTAATGGAGGTGCAAGAAGAGATTGACAAGATTGTAGCATATCGCAGACAGGATCATATTTATAGTGTAAGAGCAGCAGGTGGATGGCGAAAGAGCTAAAGACATTGGAAGATGAGGAGGAAACAGGAGTGTAGCGAGGTGGTGAAGATGTGCTACAAAAACAAAAGGAGATCGTACCAATATCAGTCCCCAGAAGAGCAGAAGGAGTTCTGAGACAAGGGTAAGGGTGTGTAAAAACATTAAGATTGGATTCTACAACTTTGTCAAGAAGAGAGTCTATTTATAGACCCACATAAGCACAATGGTTTTAATGCAATGAGGTTAATGGAGGAAAAATACATATAGTGATGCCATAAATGAGGAAATATGCAACTATTTAGATAGGGCAAGTAAAACTTACCAGAAAAGAATAAGATTAAAATGTATGCTAAAATATGAAAAGAAATTTTCCAGGCAAACTAATGAGGAGGAAACTCTAGGCAAAGGAGTAACAGGTGCAATCTCAGAGAAGTTACACACGTGAGCAGAGACAAGATCTTATTTTTAAATTTTTATTCTTATGGTGGTGACTGGAGTTTGCTCTAGAGTTTGGGTACCTCTGTCCAATATTGGGTTTTGAAAATCTGAATCATGACTATCAGAAAGTTTCAGACTAGATGGCATGGAGTAACTGCAACAATCTTCCCAGGATATCAGTTTCAGTACCCACTTTGAGGAGGTCTTTCTGCAGCATCTTAAAGAGACATGTAGGATTTGAAGCGCAAAACAGAAGCTCCCTGTTCTATAATGTAGGCCTAATGAGAATTCTCAAAAGGTATTTTTCTGATCTCAAAAATAAAGTGAAAGGCATGCGGAGGATTAAAATGCACAGGCTACCTTTATGTTCACTAAAGCATTTTTAATTTTCGGAAAGAAGACAGAAAGGGAAAAACAATATTAAGGCTTCTGTTTGACATCCCAAGGTGAGGTAAAAAGCTGGGAGAGAAGACGAACATGGAAAAGAAGAATTGCTCTCCTTAACTCAAGCAGAGGAGAATTGGTCCTAAGGAAGGAAGGCTTTAGCAAGACTTTCTGAGGCCTCTAAGTCTTCTATGAGTTTTCTTTCTTTCTTTCTTCCTTTTTTTTAGACATCGACCAGAAAGCTTTGTTGTCTAGGAAAGGGTAAAAGGATGTCTGGCTGAATTGGAATTGACAAAACTAGGCAACTCAGACAGGGCAGTCTCGGGAGCAGCCTTTAACCACAAAAGAGATATTGAAGGCGATGCAATCGATAGAGCTGGAGCGGGCAGGGGAAGAAGATGATGAAACCCATCAAATTCGATCACTGGGCAGAAGTGGCCAGGGTCAGCTTCCTCAGGAAGGGTCATTCAATGCCAGCCTCCTTTCAGGGACTTTCACCTCTCCTGCTGATTATGTTCTTAGGATCACAAAATTTTAGTGCCGAGAGAGAATAATGCATGCTGCCTGGTCTAAACTTCTTTTGGGGACTGGGATCCCCTTCAGTATGACCCAAATGAGTAGGTTTTCTGGTCTCACGGGTTACAGAGCTGCAACTGCCTAATGTACTTGACAGCTATTACCTTCCTCACCGAAGACATATTCATTTATTCATTAATTTGTTTACTTGTAATTTATTCCCGTCCACAGTAGTTTTCAGGAAATCTAGCTACAGGTTCTCCCATCAAGAAGTGGAGTCTGTTTCTCCCTAGCTTGGCTCTTGACTTGGCCTAATAGAACAGAGAGTTTGAGAGACATGGAGAGACACGAGGTGAGAATCCTTAACTGTACCAGTCATCCCAGCCACATCTGAGCCCAGACATGTGTGAGCACAGTTGACATCACCTGAAGAGGAAGAGATGAATTCAGCTGAGCCCAGCCAAAAATGCTGACTCACAGAGTCTTTAGGGAAAGAAAGGGTGCTCAAAATAAACATATTAAGGCAATACAATTCCGGATAGTTTATTATGTACCACAAGCCAATGGATATGCCATTTAAGAACAAATTTAGGAAGACTCAAAGTCGAAGGGATACAGAATCCTTTCTGTGGAGTCTCAGGGCTACCAGAAGCCTACCAAAAGAATTTAAGAGAGAAGATTAATTATCTTAAAATTATCCTAATAAATGGCTCGTGAATGCATTCAGGCAAGACTCTGGGTAAACTTTGATCACACTTAGAAAATGTCCATCAAAATGATTGTATTATAACAAGGAAACAATGGTATGCATGGTATGTATAGAAGGGGCTCTCAAGCAAAAGAAAAAGAGCATTCTCTGTCACTGGACAGGATAGATTCAGAGAGTGTTGGAGCATGTCTTGAGTAGGGGTATGTGCCTGCAGCAGAATGGGTTGCATCTGGCTATCAGCATGATCATGTGATTGAAGTCATCCAGTTTCTCTCCTTGCTCTGTTCCCTCTCATCAAACAACCCTTGGATTATAATTTGACTTCCTGATATACTTGTCCATAAGGAAAGAACATGCTTATCCTTAAACATATTGTCTATTTAATAGTCATATTTCTCACTGTGTATTAATGAATTGAACTTCTGCATATTGTAGATTGTCTCTGGAACTTGATGAATGCATTTGTTGTACTACCAGTCTGATTTCGAGCCTGGAATCCTGGGATGCAGACAATGGTGAGTTCACCAAACACACGCTCTCCTTTCTTGAGTGCCTGCCAGGCTCTTCGACCGGTGATACTTGACCTCATTTATACCTTTTCTTCAAGCTGCAGCAGAGCCAAGGTCCCCTGATGCACAGAGCAATGCTCTGTTCACTTCTCCCTGTTGTTAATTGTAATACTAGCTAATGTTTCTTGAGGGCTCGCTAGGTACCAAGCATTGCTCTAAGGGCTTTATGTGGATTGCCTCATCCAAAACTCACAATGACCTAGGAGTAATGCCATTCTAATTTTACAAATGCGGACACCAAGAGCCAGAGAGATTTTGTAACTTTTCCAGTGTTACATAGGTAAGAACAGCAGGGATTTAGACCCAAGAGTTGCAATTCAGAATGCTTGCTTGTGACCACCAAACTACACTGTTTGTACAACTAGGCATGGTGCTTTTTCTATTATTTTCTCTTATTCCTTCTCGTTAAGAAGAAATCCAGAACATTTTCACGTATCTGTAAAATTAAGTCCAAAGTCCTCTATGTGGCTTTCAAGGCCCTCTGTAATCTGATCTCAACCTATTGATAGAACTTCAACTCCCATGTTTCATTTAACTTTAACGATCAATTACTTGAAACGTTTTATATGCCAGACATCAGGCTCTGTGTTGATAATGAAACAAAGCAAGTAAAAGACTTTGTAACCTAAGTAGCAGATGAGACACAAATCTGCGAAATATAACTAGCAAAACTAGGCAGAATATAAATGACAATGAACATTTACAGCAGAATAAACTCACTTCTGAATTAGGGATGTTGCTGACACAGAGTGGAAATAGGCTATAAGAATACCTCAGTGAGGACTGTGCTAGACCAAGAGGAGAGAGAAAACAGTTCATTATAGATAAGAAGAACAATATAAGCAAAGACAAGATCCCAAAAGAGCCATGGTCATTACAGGAACAGAAAATGGATAAGTGATAAGAACAAGGAGCATAATTGCAATGAAAGTGAGAACAACAACAACAAAAATAGATCAAAGCTAGGCTGTGGACAGGTAAAAGGTTTAGACCTGAAGTGACTGGTTTGGTTCAAGGAGATAAACTGTATAATGTGATTTTAATTCAGTCATAGTGAGCTGACTGTTGAAGTCTTGAGAATTGTGGGGATATTCGGTGTAGACTAGTGAAAGCAATTGGAGTTAGTCAACTCCCTGCTCCTACCTGCTCTCCTGGCATACCTGATGGAGAAGAGTGAGATGCCACAGGCATTAACTCATGTTTCCTAAGGTGCAGTCCAGGATTCAGTATTCACTTGAAAGTCTCCTTAATTGATGGGTTCCAAGGTCATCTATGTTTGTGATAGGCCGATGTATACTTCCTTACATGTTTGCAAAGCTCAGCAACATAGTACAGACTCTGCAAAGTTCTACAGCACAAAAATATATTTAGTTTTATTTAGCTTAGCTTCCCAAGCTAATCGTAATGAAATTTCTCTCAATTTCTGTAGCCACTGTTTTATTGCATGGGTAGTGTTTCTTTCTGCTGAAGTTTTTGGAATCTTCCACCTAAGCAATGTCCTTGATTAAATAAATGCTGCAGCGTATCTTCTCCCATTTAGGACAGTAGACAGAGCACAGAACTCACACTGGGGCAGCTGAGCTCTTGGTCCTCAGGACTGACAAATATTGTGACTTTGGATGAATGAATTATGGAGCTGGATCAACATTTTCTCATAAGTTGAACATGGCTAATGATTGCTGTCTTCTCTCCTAAGAGCATTGCAGGAATGGATTGAGATAGCATATTGATAGTATTTTAAATATACAAGGATGGTTAATGGCTTTACACACTGAGACTTTAGTCCAAATACTCAGCCAGATTAGAAGTATGTTAGTATTGTTACCAGATCATTTCTTTGTACCAGATAATTTCTTTGGACTCACGTGATTTGAAATAAACATGATTTCAGCATTGGCCCCTAATCTTGAGTGATCAAATACAAGAAGTATTAATGTTAAGAATAAGAAGACATAGTCTGGCTACCAGCTGCCCTAAAAACATGATCTGTGTGAGGGAATCAAGATATGCTACCTCAAAATACAGCACTTTGGCATATTGAGTATTTTGAGCTGAAGGCAATTGCAAGGCAGCAGATACAAGAGGACCTCTCTGCCTTCCCTCTTTCTGCCTAAAAGCAGAACACAAATTTTACTTTGTAAAGATTCCTCCTTATCCCATACCAGGAAGGTGTGAACAATTCTCATCACCAGAGAAAATCTGAGTCTTCATAACAAACCTCAAAAAACAACTCTCATCCACCTACAGTTGCTAGTCACCTTGCAATAATTTACAACCTGTAGGAGCCCAAACTCTTTTTATCTCTGTCTGGTAACTTATCAAGTTTATCACCATTTGTTAAAATGGTATATAAGCCCCTGGACCTAGCTGCCTTTTGGTTTTCACTTTTCAGTAAAGTCCCAATGCATATAAAAATATTAACATCAGTAAAGTAACATACAAGGAGGTATCCCCACAAAAATGGAATTATTTTTTGGAGGGCAGACTCCTTGTAGTACAGGCTTCTCCTCCTAGGTAATTGTGGTAGGAACCCATCAGCATCAGTGTATCAGCTAGTGTTATTGTGAGAGGCTGCATTATGGAAGAAACGTCCTGAGTTGTGGCAAACAGGTAACTGGTTCTTCCAACCTGACACCATACTGAGTGTTCAGAAGTTTTTGACCAAAAACAGCATGACTCCCATTCCCCATCCACCCATTCAACCCAATCTTGCCCCAAGCGACATTTTTTTGTCTCCCAGATGAAAAAATTTCTCAAAGGGAAACATTTTTGCTGATATGGAAGAGATGAAACAAAAAACAGCAGAAGCACGAAAAGGCATCAAAATTGAGTTCAAAAGCTGTTTTGAACAGTAAAAAAAAAAAAGAGTCTCAATAGGTGTATTACATCAAACAGAGAGCACTCTGAAGGTGGCTGAAGTTTAAGCATGCAAGAATAAATACACAATTTTTTATAAATAATTTTTTTGGTCCCTCCACATAAGCCTTTTCTCCTGTTAATCTGTATTTCATTGGTTTAATTTGCTGACCTCCAGTTAAATAACCTGAGAGGGAAAGATTTTGAATCCTCTATATGTGCAAAAGTCCTAAATTGAGAACTTAGGAAATAGGGCTCTGGTGCAGAAGCAGGCATTAACTCTGATTTGACTGGGACAAGAAGGATTTTAGACCCAACCAGGGTGGAAATCATCTCTAGATCTAGCACTGATAATTGTATTAATGCACAAAAGCACTGCTCTCTTGTTATGATCACAAAGAAAGGGCATATTAAGGAGTGATGAAGGACTTGAAATCCCACTTCATTCGGAAGAGATGTTGAGTATTTCTGATCTTATCTTCTCAGAAGCATGAACTTATCTTACAGCCAGAAATCTAGATTCAGCACTTGAGTGTTCAACTGGAAAGTAGGGAATGGAGGTACAGGGGGTGGAGCTTAATTATACTTAATTTCCTGGTAAGTTTCCAAAGCCCAGTGAGTACATGTTTGTCCTCTTTGGGCCAGTTGTCCACTCCACGTTTAGCATCTATTCTAATACCTAGCTAGCAGCTTGGATTTTACCTCCTAACCACAGAAGATCTGCCATATGAATTCCTGAGCTCTGGAAATCAGGGACCATCATGCTTTAGTTGATCTAAATTTTTAAGAAGGTAAACCTCCTTCCCAGACCCACATAAAGAAAAGTAAGAGCAGCCGGCTCGGTGGCTCAGCCTGTAATCCCGCGCCTTGGGAGGCTGAGGTGAGTGGATTGCCTGAGCCCGCGGTTCGAGACCCGCCTGGGCAACCTGGCGAGACCTCATCTCTACAATAAATCAAAAAAATTAGCCGGGCGTGGTAGCTCACGCCTGTAGTTCCAGCTACTTGGAAGACTGAGGTGGAAGGATAGCCGGAGCCCAGCAGCTCGAGGCTGCGGTGGCCGGGAGCGGCCACTGCACTCGAGTCTGGGCGACAGAGAAAAAGAAAAGTAAGAGCTAATTTTGGCAGCTCAAATGTAGTGATCACAGCTTCTTTTTTAGTTTAGTTTTTGTTTTGACTTGTTTTGGTTTTCTTGGATATATTACCAATAGGCTAATGGCTAGGGAGGTTGAAGAAGAATTAGAAATGGGGCATTGTAACAGGCAAAAAGAATGGACCCATGGATAAGAATATTTTGGGGAGGATCTGGTTAGAAGAAAAAAATATGCCAGGCTTGGGATGTGTAGCAAATCTTTTATTCTTTTTTGTTGCTTCGCTTAGACTGAGAAATCTACCCATGAACTTGGCAGTGAGATAGTCTACCAACCCCAAGAATGCTAATATGTCAAAAGGAAACCTTTTCCCTTCAGCAAATAAAATATTAAGAGGGCTCAACGAAAGCCAGTGGGAAGTGGCCTGGAGAAGGAGATGAAAAATTAATTTTAATGCATGGGAGACTAAGTAATTCACTTATTTCACAACCTCAATCAATTTTAATATTTTAGTATTTAATGTGAATGCAGTGCTTCTCTGATAATATTTTAAAAGTTGTTTCTCCCTTTTTGGCTTTTGTCCTACGAGTACTTTCTATTTTCTCAGCCATTTTTCTGAGTATTTTGAAACTCAGTTTTCTGAGTCCTTCACATGACTCAAGGCAAGAATTCATCCTATTTTATTCTTAGCAGTTTAAAAGTTATAAGATTATTAAATAGGGAGCAAAGACAGTGGAGAAGACCCCAAACCAGCTTTTAGGCAGGTTGATTTTTGGAGTGGCCCCTGAACCCTGAGAGCCTCTCAAGTTTTCCAGCACAGGCCATTGTGTGGAGAGCAAAATGGAGTCATTTAGTCATTAGTTCTTCAGATATCAGCCCAAGAGGGGAAGCTGTCTGCCTTTCTCCACAATTTAGACACTTATCTTACAAATTCACCAAGCTCGGTGATTTCTGAACAATACCAGCTGTTAGGGAGCCATTTCCCTGGCATTTTCCCCATAATTTGATTTGAAAGGAAAAGATTAAACTCAGTCCGACCCAAAACTGTCAGCCCAATGCCCTCAAAGAGTTTGACAGGAAAAGAAAAAAAAAGAAAAAGAAAAAGAAAAAGAAAAAACCTTGCAGAATCTTTTGGATGAAGAAATCACCTTTACCTGCACTTTAAAGAGAGACAATAGGCCTAGGCAGGAGAATACACATGGATGGGACCAACCATGGAGAGTTCTTCTCTCAGAAAGATGGATTAAAATAAAAGCTAAATGCACAGTCCTTAACGACCAACTCTGGGTAACATTAATTTTAGAAATTAAAAGTGCAGTAGTACTTACACAGTGACCAGCTAGTATGACTATGTTAGCATTTTAAAGATATTTATAACAACTAGGCTTTCCAGGGTGTGGTGATACCTTTTCTAATTTAATCATAAACATTCTGTTTATTTTTCAAGACCTTGGTAAATATATTAGAATGCTAACACTTTATTAAATGCTTTTAAAAATTCAATCTTCCCCCACAAGGATAATTTAGATGATGGTGTTTGTTCCCTTTTTTCTTTGCTCAGGTCATCGATTTCAAGAGAGGTTAACTTGCTCAAAGTGAAACAGCTAGTACATGCTAGAGGTGGGTTTGGGTCCAGGATCTTTTCTCACCCTCAAATCCTGGAGCCTTAGTCACTATGCTTTGCATTATTTTCTGCAAGAGGTAGTGTAGAAACATGTTTTAAAAATTATAATCCGGCCAGGCTCGGTGACTGCCTGTAATTCCAGTACTTTGGGAGGCCAAGGTGAGCGGATTGCCTGAGCCCGCGGGTTCGAGATCAGCCTGGACAACTTGGCAACACCTCGTCTCTACAATAAATAAAAAATTAGCTGGGCATGGTAGCGCGTGCCTGTGGTTCTGGTTACTTGGAAGGCTGGGGCGAAAGGATTGCTGAAGCCTAGGTTGATGCTATGGTGGCTGTGAATGTGCCACTGCACTCCAGCCTGGGTGACAGAGTGAAACTCCAACTCAAAAAAAAAAAAAAAAATATATATATATATAAAATCCACAAGCATAATTTTTCACTTATACTATCACTCATGCATTCTCAGGCTCTAAGCACTTTGAAGTTTCCTTCCTGGGCTTGGTCTCATTGCCCTTCTGCCCCGGGCTCATCTCAGTTTATTGGGGACACTTTGGAGAGACCACATTTTCCTCTGTTGACACCAGCTCTTAATTTAGAGGCAAATCCTAAATATGTCTAATTTCCTTTGACAAATAAGTCAGTGTATATATAGAAGTATATTTTGTATTCATAACATGAAAAATTCTTTTAGCTTATGAATAATCTTATTTCCCCCTTTCCCCTCCAGGCATAGACACTAACTTTCCCAGGGTCACGCAGTACAATGGTTGAAAAGTCAGAGTTGGATCCCAGGCTCCTATTCCCGAATCTGGTGCTTATTATGACATTCCATTGGAAGCATTCACATTTTAATTTCACACTACTTCTTAGAATAATGAGCCACACACACATTTATGTCTATATTATGTATATGCAAAAAATTTACTATATACATTCACACTTGTTTCTCTCTTCACCCTTTTTATATAATGTTTCATACATCCTCCATGTTTTTGACAATTATGCCTTAAAGTTTCCCTGCTTTTTCATTCACAACTGTGCCTAGGACAGTCGTGAGAAAACATTTAGTCTTCATTAATTATTTAATGACTGATTAATCATCTTTGAGAAAATTTGCATACATTTATGCTTTTAAATTCCTCAGTATGTCATTTTTATTATTTTGTATTTATTTTTTATTGGTAGACTTGTATTAAACTCCGAGGTCATCTTGTGGTGCTGAGACTCTGACACTTATATTCCAAGAGCATCTAGGACACCATAGAATTTGGTTCTGTTAATAGCTCATTTGACATTGCTGAAAGATGCTAAAATATAAATTTCCATTCCCATATGCCAAGATACCTCCCAGTGATAAAAAGTAATAAAACTGCATTAAATAACAGAAATGCTTGCCTTAAGACCTTTAGGGTGTCCCTTTGTCTTCCTTCTGAGTCCTTTGAACTTGGTGTGATAGAGTAGAGACTTGGGGGGATAGGAGACATCCACGTGGACAACCAAGAAAACATTTGGGAGAGATGATTTGAAAGAGAAGCATGTTAAAGAGGGACTTTAATAAGCATATTAAAGGTAAGCCCCCAGACTTCAATGGGAGTTTACCTTTACTCGGTATTTTTTTTTTAATTAAGCAATGTTAAAGATAGAATTTTGCTTTCAGGATTCCCAGAGAAGGAAGGGTAGGTTCACCAAGCAAGAAAACAGTGCAAATCATTTCACCTAAGGAGAAATATACACATGCACACACACAAGCACACATGCATGTATATCACAGAAATACTATTTATTATTGATTCAGTTATCTGCTTGGTACTTAAAAGGACATGGGATGGCTTATAGAGATTCATATACAATAATAATATAAGACTTTAAGAGTAAGTAAGAAAGAAGAATAAACAACAAAAGAGATTGAAAATGAGGCTAAGATTGAAGCATATATAAAATATATATCATTTGATCTAGGTAGATCAATCAAACTTAGGGTCAAAGTTTCCTGCTATTTACTAGCCATATGAATTTGGATAAGTTTATTTATGAATTGGATAAGATTTTCTATGGACTGTGTTTTCAGATACTTGCAGAATGTTGTCCTTGCCCTGTAGAAACTGACAGTCTAGTTTCTCAGACTAGTCTAGATGGGAAAAATAAGACTTATGCGATGAAAACAATTAAAGTGAGCTCCTGTAAATACATACTCACACAGGCTCCATCTCATCCCAATCTCCACCTTTCCCTCTTTGCTTCTGATTGAGTCACCCTGTTCACCTGGCTGCCTAGGCTCCATTTCACTCATTTTGTGGAAGGTCACCTGCAGTAACAGTGTGTGTGTTCTGTCTTGTCAGTTCTCCGTTCCTTTAGATGAACACAGGGTTCAGGGTAGCACCTCCATTGTAACTGATTGAAAAGTATCTTTGCCACTTTTTTTGACAGTTACCATCTTTTGCTGTATTATTTTTCCTGTTAATATTTTTCTTTTACCCAAAGTCTTATCCTGTTCCAATTTTTCCCCCTTCATCATCCTCCATACATCTACATCATCCAGTGCCCTCAGGAGCACATCCAGTCCCTATATTACAGTCTTTGTCATTTCTATCACTCTCAATGGCTGCATTTGCTCTTACCCCCTGGGGTTTTAGTCTCATTTAACTTTGACACATGTCTTCATTATCTCCTTGAGAGGAACTCCAGGGGCCTAGAAAGAACTGCTAGAAGTGGCTCATACAGTTTCCCAGAGGCGGTAACAATTGGATGATGCAAATTTTACAGAGGAGAAAGTTGTTATATCCTGAATGAGCACAGCTGTGAGGCACTTTTGATACTTACTGATGAGAAGGAAGCCAGTGAAGAGCTAGACCAGGCCTGGAGAAAGTTCAGTTGACCCTTGGGTCCTAAGGGTCAGTGTCTGAAGGTAGGGGATAATTCTACCTGATGCAAACTGAGTGTGAATCCAAGGACAACCCATCCAAGAGGGCAAAGCTATGAGAATTTCCTGGAAGGAGTTGGGTTCCAGGTATCACACAAGATACTGATGACGCAGTGACGAATGCCACACAGATCGGGTCTCATGAAATTCTGGGGACATCACGGTCAGCCTCTGTTTAAATAGTTATCCACAGGAATCCTGAAAATGGTCTTTCTGGAAATGGTCCACATAAGCAGAGCTGTGTTCTATTGCAAGGGAAGTTCCTGCCTTAGTAATTTAAATTATAAGTTTGTAAAACTTATTATGAATGCTTTTGTTTTGTAAGAGAAGATACAGAGCATAATTAAAATTTTTATTCAGTTTTTCAAGGTCTTCATAACAAATATATATTCTTCTATATTTTGAATTTACTGGTATTCTTGGAAGTTTTTAAGGAAAGTAGGGCTATCTCCCTCTACTATAAATGACTTCAAATTATAGCAATTCTTGGCTTTGTATAATAACTTTTTGTTGTTTTATTACTATATGTGTGCATGTGCATATATATATATCATTTATACACATATCTCACAATAATATCATATATATGTTTATGTACATATATAAAATATATAGTGACCTAAATACACATTTTTACTACCTTCAGTTTATACCAAAAAAAGTTCTCAATTATGAGAGTCCTTAAGCCTTCAAAGATTCATACTATTGGCTTAATGTTATAGTTTTCAATCAAGATAAATTTGGGGTAGCTTAATGGCTTAGAGAAGGTCAGACTATTCAACTGCATGAAGATTGTATGGAGTGTCTACGGAGAAGCTGTTATCACCCACCTTTTCACTGTCAACGGGCAAATCTGAGTGCAGATTCTACTTCTAGTTTTAGGGAAAACAGACACACTTGGGGAGAAGTGCTGCTTTATTAAATCTGAAAAATGATACTGATTATAAAATTAATTGATATACTGTGTATCTCATATCATGAATTGGTGACAGAACTTTTCCCGAGGTCGTGGAATTACGTGTCCTTGGACAATACTGCTTAACAACTCTGCGAGCACTGATTGACCTTGAGATACAAGGTAAAAATAATTGCTTGGGTCTCTCAATTTCATGTTTGTCTTGGGATCAAACATCAAGAATTAGAGACCTCCTGAGAGATAAATCACTTGACTGAAAAGAATGTTTGTTGTTGTTTTGCTTGTACTTGAACTGTGATGGGAATTGGATGTCTGGAATCGGCAGTGAAGCAGGAACAGATAAACATACACAATATGAGTGGCAAGAGTGGAACTGAAGAGTGATGCCAAGAATAAAAACTGGCTGTCTAAAAAGAGGCTGCCAAGAGCCAAGTGGAAAAGTACCAAGATTTGTATCAGGAAATATGAGGCTAAGTCAGGAAGCTGGAAAAAAGATGAGACCCAAAAAGGAAGAGGAAGCGGTGGTGTGGGATTTCCTTAGAGCCTGACAATTGGGCAACCATCTCTAAATGTGTCCCTTCTGCGCTCGTCATAGACCCTTCCTGGAGCCTGGCACATGTAGACTTCAATGCGGAATTTCTCAAACAGCAATAGATAACAGACTCTCCTGGAAGCCGTGTTAAAAACCTAAATATCCATGTCCAAGATCTTATGTATTGGTTTAGGATAAGAATTGGTGAACTTTTTGTGTAAAAGGACCAGTAGTACATCTATTTGGTGCTGTGGGCCTTATGATCTTTGTTGCTACCCAGCTTTGCTCATCTAGGAGAACAACAGCAATATACACTACATAAGTGAATATGGCTGTGTCCCAATAACTAATCTTTATAAAACAAACAGTATGCCATAATGGGCCCCTAAACTGTTTTACTGACTCTTGATTTAGAACAATGTTTTTTCCCCTCATCATAGTAGCCTAATACATCTTGAAGAGAAATTAACAAAACAGATGCCTTCAAAATAGAAAACCAGATGTTTCTCTCACTCACCTATAGTTTTGCAGATAATGTTATTATTGGTGCTCAATTTCTCTGTGTTTAAAGGTTATGGAGAGATGGATGTATAAAACTATGGTGGCAAACATAGTTCTTTTTGAAAGCTACTGGAAAAGAATCCTGGTTCCCCAAGTTCACTCACTTATTTGCCTGCTCTATGTTATAAGTTCCACCTTTATAAGTTTCCATCCATAGCAAAAATATGTTTCCTGATACTGTATGCAAATTTAAAAAGAGAATAATCATTCCTGCTCTCACAGAGGAAGAAGAACAAATTTCTTTTAGACAACTTAAAGACTCCTGAGAAGGTAAATAATACTTATTGAGAGCAAAATGAACTGAAGACAGAACTATGGAGATTATTCTAGGTCAGCAACCAGGATTAACAACTAAGTGAGTTTGTTTATAAAATCCTTCCCAGTGAGACAGGGGTTTATCAGGATGTGGGACAGTGGGAAGAAATACATAAACTTAGTGGTTAGCTCAGGCAGTCTTTGTGTGTATGTGTGTGTGTGTGTACCACATAGTTGTAAAGGCGATGATGTATTAGAGATGTGAAGTCAATGGTACGTTAGAGAACCAGGCAGCATTGAAATGAAATGTTTCCAAAGGTATTCTAGTCAAAACCCAGCTCCTGCATTAAAGAATCAGTTTATTTTTCACCTCTCAGTGTGGATTCATCAGTTTCTTGATTAGCACTTGCAGTCACAAGGATTCCAAATTGCTTCTACATGACTCTCCCAGGGAGTGACTATGAGCTCAGGAAGAAACCACTCTCTATAGCACTGGGCCAGCCTCTGCATGCCCTGGCCTTCTGTGGACAGGCCACTCACCTGTGGAAGAGTGGCAAACCAGATATTTGTTCTGGGGCTCTTAAGTCTAGCTCTGTGACTTCATCTCTCTGTCCCCCTTGAGCTTCTCATGTTTTGTCTTTTCGGCACTTTGGCCCTAAGTCTGGTCTGTCTAGAATTCCAACCTTTTCCTTTTTGAGCTCCTATTTTAAATGTAAACTCAGTTTTATCTTCCATAGGAAGATGCTGCATTCTAAGATGGGACTTGACTTCTGGGAACAGTGAATTTGATAAACCAATTGCAGATAATAACTTTCCAAGTTATTCACATTTTTTGTCAGTTAATGTATTTGCATTTTATTGGGGACTTTATACTCTTTCCTCACAAGAATTTATTAATTGGAAATTTCATTAGGAGATGGTCTCAACCACCTCTGCAAGCTATCATATTGAAAAGGTTTTGGGTCGGAATTCTATAGTTAATTAAATGATGAGAGACCTGGGTTTTTGTCCTGTCTCAGATTACTAGATCAGCTATAGAACTGTGGTCCCATTATGAATCTCAGTTTTCTCATTCTATAAAATTATAGTTTGAAATTACATGATTACTGCTTGAAATTCAGGATAAGCTAATTTACACTAAAATATTAGTGACTGACAATGTCTTAATTCATTAGTTATCCAGGTACAGTGAAATTTTGAAAACCCTAGGATTCCAGAGGTTCTGCAGTGGTCCCATTTTAGGTACCATTGACAATACAGAAAACTTCCCAGTTTCCTTCAAATCATCTCATTTAGGCTGCAGTTACAATTGACAGAAAAATGGTCAGAAAGTTGTGTTTTGTCAAGGATAGATGCTTTCTATGACCTCTGTGAGGATTTTGAGTAGGAAAGAATCTTGAGCAGAAAGGGTTAATCAGACATTCTTTACATGTTGAGATTTGGAGGAGGGGTGGGGTTTTTCAGTGTAAGCATCCCCAAAAGGTTTTGAGACAGAGAAACTTGTGTCTTACCTGGTTTTGGCACAAAGGTGTCACCACTTTGAATTTACAGTTTGAACTTTACTCTACATTCTCCTTCCTCCTGCTCCACAATTCCATAGACCTCTTTGATCTCACTCAAAGGTTTTTTTTAAAAATAAACAATCATGCTTAGCTATAATGCTGGATGTAAGCTCAAAACAATATCCACAGTCTGTCTTTAGCTCATTTCTTCTCTCTCTGTACATTGCTTATCCCACGAGGGTAGAAACAATTTTTCTGTTCTTTCATTCTGCATAAAGTGTCAGCTTGTAAATCTTCTATGTCTGATAAAACTCTTTGCTCAAATGACTGTTTGTTTTCTCCTAGATAAGAGGAAATTCTCAACATGTTATTCAGACCATTGCATTCATGTCCTTATTCAACAGACAATGACCACCATGCTGTTGCAGATACTCAGTAGATGTCAGAGCTAGTGAATGCAGCTGACAAAATCCCTGTCCTCATGGAGTCTGCATTCTGGTATAGACAGGCAGACAATTAACAATAACAACAAAAACCCAACATATATCAGATTGTGAAAATGTCCTCTGAAGAATAAAGTGGGGGGAAAGACTAGGGTGCAAATGACCAGAGGTGGATGAGTTTTAAAAGCAGAAGCGAGAGAAGGCTGTTTTGAACAGAGGACATTTGGCCAGGTCTAGAGGAAATGAGAAGGAGTGTACCATGAGAGCTGGTCCAGGATGATTCCTGTCCCATATGACTTGTTCCCAATCATTGATTATCTTCTCTGTTGCTGTGGCTTTTTCTGCCTGGACTCTCCTCTTATTGCTCACTTGGCGTCATCCTCTTGCTTGTCCAAGAGAAGAACTCTCTTTGATTGATCTTCATTATACGCAGATTCCATTTCTGCGAATTTGCCTGCTTGCTAAAATTATTTGTAATTCTCGTAATTCTCAAATCAGTACTTACGGCATCCCCACAGTCATTTGAAAACATGTGCACGCAGAGTGAAGAAAAATTCGAGTCCCCGGATGTGTACATTTCTAGCTGAGGTTGGACAGGGGGTGCTCTGTCTTGTTGTTGCCAATCTCCTAATGTCAACAGAGTCCTTTTTGTCAGTCAACACTTTTCACACTGTTGTGCTTTCTTATGGTTTTTGTTGATGATTTAGAAAATGGCTCCCAAACAGAGTGCTAAATTGTATTCTAGTGTCTCTAAGAAAAATCAAGCAAGAACACTGTGATGTGCCTTATGAAGAAAATATGTGCGTTAAGTGAACTTCACTGAGGCCTGATTTCTAGTGCTGTTGGCTGTGAGTTCAATGTTAATGAACCAATAAAATATATTAAATAGTATATCTTTAAATAGGAGCATACATACATCAAGGTTATATATTAAGTAGCTGGTGAAATTATTGTAACCAGGGATTGCAGGAAGCTAGACCTGTTTTTACAGGTTTAGGAGTGATGGTTCAGAGTTTTCACTAATTCAGTGCCAATGTAATGTTCCTGGTGGCTTTGTACAACTGTGAGTGATGAGGATCAATGGTATCTTCTAGGTCTTGTCTCTAAAATGATCTATTGTGATCTCATATTTTCATGCCTGATTATACTCTAATTAATGCAAGCACGTTTTGAGTTCTTCTCTGACTGTCGTATGAATTTCTTTGGTTTATCACTTTATCCAGCTTTAAATTATTGAGCATCTACTACCTGCCCAAGATGGGTTTGGAATGTTCATTGTTGTGAACAAGTAAGCATTTGCAAGTCGATTTTGCAAGTTTAGACCATAAAGCCCTGAGAGGTTAGGTGGTTTGCCCAAGGTTGTGGTGCAAATAATGCTAAGAAGACTGCACTTGCTTCTAGGTCTGCCTGGCTGTGAAGTTTTTATGACTGGCACCGTTCTGGGTGCCTGAAAAAAACTCGGTGAGCTAAACTGCCGCTACACAAAGAAGGCAGCAAGAGGGAGAGGATGTCAAGGACAATTCATGCTCTGTGTTGGTTGGTAGCAAAGCTATTTTTCTCTCTGGAAGAAAGAGATGAAAGTTCTGATATTCAAATGCTCACCCACCAGGCACCCTTCAGAATTCCCATCCATCAGCTGGCAAATGGACACATTTTAACGAGCACAATCGCAACCAAGCAAGTTCTGGCAACAAAATATGCCTCCACTAATGATATTCAATTGTTCTAAGAAGACAAAATGGTCTGAAGTGTAATGAGATGCCAAACACACAAATGCACAAAACAGGCTGCTCATATTTAAGTCCTTATGTTTCTTGAAGTGAAAACTCATTTTAAGAAGATTATGGTGCATATATTATAAAATGGGATGATATTCTACATTCATGCCCCACTGGGGCCTTGACTGTATTAAAAAAAATGAAAACAAAACCAACAACAACATTTTGTTCCCACACAAGTACTTTGCTAATAGGACATGTGACGGGTTAGTCATTTGTTTGGGTTATTTTTATTGCAGGCTTTCTAGATGCATTCACCCTTTTATATGCAGTGTGTTCAGGGAGTTTTTCAGTAGAGCTTCTGAGGGTGAGAATATTCCAGAAACAAGGGCAGAGGGTCAGGGCCATGGAAACAATTGTAATTGATGAGATAGGGTGAGAGAGAGAAAAGGGAGGAAACAGGGTTGGGGATGTCTTCCCCCTCACTTTCTGGTTAGAACAAAGCAACATTTTTTATCCTTGACCAAGTTCTATTCAACATGTTTACCGGTGTCAAAGATCTGTGATTTTAAATGCTTATTATAAGCAAATCCTTTGTTCTGATGAAATCCTTTTAAGAAATGTAAATAAATAAAGCATATAGAACTGAAATAATGTGGTTGAAGTGAACAGAGTGTTTTCCAAACAATTTACATCCCCTTTCTTTTCCTTCCATTTTTTTTAACAGCAACCCTGGGGACTTCCAAGTCCCCAGCAAACTGTGAAAATCACTGATTCAGAAGAAATGAGATACTTAAATGTCCAGGAGAGAAAAAGAGAATGGGAAAAAGAAATATATGTCAGGCAGGGAAATAAAATAATTCTAACTAATTCAAAGACAAAAAGTAAATGGGGTTGGGAGGGGTAGCCCATGAATTAAGGAGTATAGGAAACACCTCTCTCCTAGAGCTGGTGGAAGGAAAGGGAGAAAGTGTTGCTATTAGAGTCCAGAAAAGATCATGCGGTAAGTCCTGGAAACTGAAGAGGTGCCTCATTACTTGAAACCAGGGTTGCAGATACTTCCTGGGATACCACTGGAGATAGAGGGAGAGCAAAGAAGGGGGAACTGCTTCTTCTCTACTTCTGTCTCTAACCTCACCAACCTCCTAGTGCTTGGACTTTACCAGAAGGACAGACTTATAGCCCTGGCATTACTGAGCATAGTTGAGAAGGACAAGCACGAGGCTAAGAGGCAGTAGGGTGGTAATTACTCCAGTCCATGGTAGGCTACTCAGCATCCATTCAACCCTTTCTACTCACATTCACATTTCTTGTACCATAGGAATGGTAACTTTATGCTTCTGCTTAAAAAAAATCCAGTTCTCCTTGGTACATAAGAAGATGCTCATATTCTTTTTGGGAAAGATACCCAAGGAAAGACTCCAGGTTCCATCAATCAATCTCTGCCTCTGTCCCTGAGTGATATGAATTCCTTTTTTTATTTCAGTTATTAGCCCATCCTCATATATAATAAAGACCAAATTTAAAGTAAAACTATCACCCACGTCTATATAAAATAACAGAGGGATGAAGAGGACACAATTGTGTGTGTGTGTGTGTGTGTGTGTGTGTGTGTGTGTGTGTGTGTTTGACTTGTGGGTAAGTAATGAAAAGGGAAACAACAAATGTATTCCTGTTGTAGTTGTTTCTGTGTCTTGTAACAAGGCCATAGTTGATACTGAGAATTTCTTTCTTCTGCTTCCTAATGCAGGTTCCCTCTTCCTTCAGCTAGTGTCTTCATTGGTTGGAATACATTTTACATTTTGGGGTGATTTAAATGCTTGCTTCTGCAGCAGATCAGTCCTTAGTGGTCTTACTTATATTGGGTTGCTTTAGTCTTTCATGATTTTTTTTTTAACTTCACTGTAAATTTCTTAGCAGTATCCCAGAAAATCCACTGGGTTTCAGGCATAGTCCTTCCTGCCTCCATCGTATAGCAATCCTCTTTCTTTTTGATAGTTGTAAGTGACCAATAGCTAGCCCTCTTCTGTGCCGCTTTAGTTAATGGCTTCAGAAACCCCAAATGGAAAGTCAACTTCCAGTTCATAGGTGCCATTGTTTTGCACACTATTCTAAATCAGCAAAGTCCAAATTTGCTGGAATGGGAAGTAAAATCCAACAAGTGGCTTATTAGGTATAATTGTAAGAGGAACAGTCCCATATCTACCTCTTCATTTCCAAATTCATGTATTATGGCTATGGATAAAATAATACCAGGTATTGATTACTAGTTCAAAGCACACAGGTGAAGAGTGTTCAGTTGGTCATTTCATTACTTTATTTTGGCCAAGTGCATCTGGGAGAAGGAATACATGGTAGAAAACTAATTAATGTCATAAAGTCAGTTCATTTCTGCAATTTTACATTAAAGTGAGTTGTTTAGTTGGAACCACTGCTGTGTATTATGCCATGATGGTACATAAAGCATTGTATGAATCTGTGGGTGGTGGTAGTGGCAGACAAAATTTGAAGAAGGAAGGAAAATCCTTATCAGATTACATTTCTATTCTATTGAGGGTGTATCATTGCTACCAATATTGTAGAAAAGGGTGAGTATAAGCAAATTGCCATCATGTGGCAAGGATAATCCCCTTCAGGGCCTGTTGAAAGGTTAGGCACCCAGCAAGTTTTTGTAGTGAGGTGAGAGTTCAGGCTGTTGACTTATATATAACTTCCATTCCTACTACTACAGCTCTTTGAAGATAGTCCATTGCATAAGCACCAGTGTGGCAGGACAAAGAGGCTAGCTAATATCCACAGGAAGGACATCTTGTAATATCCAAGAACTTTCTCTACTCTGAGTATCCTTTAGTAATCAATTATGTAGAACTAACATATCCTCTCTTGCTCTGCCCATCCTTAGAGGTTTATCTCATGATTTCCCCTCAAACTTCTTATCATTGAATCTTTTTTCTTTCTAAATGTCTGACCCTTAAGCCAAATGGCTGTTTATTGTTTGTGAATCCACACCTCTGTCCATATTTCCATACATGCAAAGTAAATAACTATATATGTTGTCCAAGTAGGAACATTTCTTTTTATGGATGTCCTTCTGGGATATTTCTAACTGAGACAGACTGGTGACACTTATGGTTTGTGACAGTATGTCACATGGAACTATTTGCAAACTAAATCTGAGTTTTTTTTTTCTTTGTAAACTGATCATTGATTTCACCCCATAGGGCAGTAGGAGTTGGTTAAAGGAGTGGTCGGAGATATTGTATCTGTGGAAGTGCTGGAAGATTCTGGACCTCCTGCTCATGCAATGTGCTTGTGCCTTTAGAGTCTTCTAAAATCTCTTTTAATATATAACACTTTCATTTGATGGTGGAGTGTCCCTATATATCCCTACATTTATGATTTAGTGAAAGAGCAAACATCTGGCTCATGATTTAATTCAGGTTGCTAGCTCAGTTTTTGTATATTTTGTATATTAAATAACTACCAGTATTAACTTAGGAACTTTTTTTTCCCCTAGAGTTTAATGGTATTTTTAGAAAGGTGCGTTATTTTGTTCCACAATTCTGGAGAATTTCACTATGATTTGTCTAATGGTGAATTCCAGAGATACTATCCAATATTTTTGTTTGCCATAGTTATTCTGTGTTTTATTGAAGAGGTTGGATACTAAAGCCTGTCAAAACTGTATCCATTATAACTTGGACCCACTTACAACTGGAAGCCTTTCAGCTAGTCAGTAAATAAGTTGAAACAATACCCTCACATAAGGTATATTTTCTTCTAAAATTTTGAGAGACAAAACAAGCATTGTGCTTATTTCTTAGTGGTAGGTTGTATAAGTGGAAATGCCACTGGACTTTTAGAAATGTTACCAGCCGGGCTTGTTGACTCAGCCTGTAATCCCGTGCTTTGGGAGACTGAGGTGAGTGGATTGCCTGAGCCCACGGGCTCGAGACCCACCTGGGCAACTTGGTGAGATCTCATCTCTACAATAAATCAAAAATTAGCCGGGCGTGGTAGTGCGCGCCTGTAGTTCCAGCTACTTGGAAGGCTGAGGCGGAAGGATTGCTGAAGCCCAGCAGGTCGAGGCTGTGGTGACCGGAAGCGTGTCACTGCTCTCCAATCTGG
>CAUYQG010209591.1:0-10415 GCA_963574415.1 Tarsius wallacei
CCACCTTGGGAGGCTGAGGTGAGTGGATTGCCTGAGCCGGCTGGTTCGAGACCCGCCTGGGCAAGCGAGACCTCATCTCTACAATAAATCAAAAAATTAGCCGGGCGTGGTAGCGCGCGCCTGTAGTTCCAGCTACTTGGACGGCTGAGGCGGAAGGATCGCCGGCGCCCAGCCGGTCGAGGCTGCGGTGGCCGGTAGCGGCCACTGCACGCCAGTGTGGGTGACGGCGTGACACCCCAACCCAAAAAAAAAAAAAAAAAAAAAATGAAGTAAGATAAAAATAAAAGAATGGGTCACCTGAAGCTTGTTGCCTCTGGCAGCAGGAATCTGGGAGTGGCAGGAAGTGAAATGGATGTTATTTTTCATGAACCTTTAAGGAAACTTTTCACCTCATAGCCTATAAATATGTGCAACTTGAATAAAAATACAAATCATGTAGATGTTATATAAGAAGTCCCTGTTCAACATAACCATCCTTCCAAGGATGACACATATCTCTTTCTAACTAGCTAGTCTGTTTGTATGAAAATCTGGCAAAAGATACCTGTTTTTACTAATGTCAGTTTCTTTCAAATCAGTTTCTAAAACCAGTGTTAGATACATTTTCGTTTGATGGCTCTCAAGCTTTTCATGGCTAAAGACAATGTGTTGCACCGCCCAACTCCCCTTAGACTCTAGATTTTGAACTATTTTTTTACTTTTATTAATACTTTATTCTTCCACTTTGTTACACTGTTCAAAGGCTACATTAAATGAGACTTGCTGTTAATATGTCCTTTGGTTGTCATTAAAATGAGTTGACTTAACACTGCTCTGAAGCAAAGTAGTAAGCTTTTCGTTTTTAAGATGACTTATAAACTTATTTTACTGATTTAACTCTAGGAAAGGAAGATTTCCAACAAAAAAATACATGAGTATAAAAACTTCAGCTAGCAGAAGGTATCTGCAGGAATTGCAGGTTGGTCTAGGAACAGGGGTCCCATTAGATCGGGATGGCCATTTAAGGCCTCCTTAGGGAAATGACCTTTAAACTGAACCAGAAGGCCAAGGAGGGGCCAGTACCTGAGATTTAGAGAAGGGAGTCTCTAATGGAGGGACCTGCCAATGCAAAGACATATCAGCAGAAACAACTTGTCTGGGTCTAGGGACAGCCAGAGGTTGGTGTCTGAGATAAGCTAAAGGTGTAGGCGGGATTCGGATGATCAGCATCTGGGTAAATCATCTGCACTGATTTTCTAAAAGCAATTGAAGAGCCATCGAAGAGTTTTAAGGATTTAGGTCATGCAGCAACTTTGACAGGATTATCTTATATCTTGATATAGCATAAGACTTGTTTTTTTCTTACTCTTTTCTTTTAGAATCAGAGGGTACAAGTTCATGTTTGTTACATGAACATATCATGTAGTGGTGAGAATTGGGTTTCAGGTGGCCCATTTCCCCAGGTAGTGAACGCTGTACCTAACAGGTGATTTCTGAACCCTAACTCCCTTCTTCACCTCTCCCCTCTCTGGAGTCCCCAGTGTTCATTATTTCTTTCTTTGTGGCCATTTATCTCTCTCATATAACTGAGAACATGTGGTGTTTAGTTTTCTGTTTCTGAGTCAGTTCGCTTAGGATGATGTTCTCAAGCTCCATCCATGCTGTAAAAGAAATGATTTTATTCTTTTTATTGCTGTATTCCATGGTGCATATAAATCACATTTTCTTAATCTAGTCAATTGTTGATGGATACTTAGGTTGGTTCTATGATTTTACTATTGTGAATAGTGCTGTAATGAACGTAAAAGCAGAGAGAAATTTTATCCCCTTCTATTTTCTTACCATTTTCTCTCTATTTTTCTTTCTATGTTAATAATAAACAAGTAGTATAGAAATAAAATCAAAATATTAATCATATGGCTATTGTCTACTTTCCATGACAACTGTCTCTCTTCACCACTCTTTACACTATTCTTGGTCTTGTGCCCAGGGCATTTTTAATCTATTAAGTGAATTGCTTTTGATCCTTGGAAACTCATCTTGGTGTTACGGTGGCCATTATTGTATAGTATTTTATCATGGCAGTTATTGTATAGTATTTTAGTGTGTGTCTCCCCATATTTTCTTTACTTTTCATGAGATCCTCCTTCCCTCAATTACATGAGTTTGTCCTGCATGAGGACTTATATTATTTTTGTAGATCTCATGACCATAACACAATGCCTGGTACACAATAGGCATTTTAGTAAGCATTTGTTGGATGACTGCGGAGAGTTCAGTTGACTTGCAAGTGAGTAGCAGAGGTGGGAGTAGAACTGAAGTCTTGACCTATGTACAGAATCCCTGGACAAAGGTAGTGGGTCTGCCTTAGTTATTAAAAACCTGTCATTCCTTATTATGCAGCCATAAAGAAGGACAAAATTATGAACTTTGCAGCAACTTGAAAGGAGTTAGAGTTTGTGATACTCAGTGATCTACCACAGAAACAAATAACTGAGTACCACATGTTCTCACTCATAAGCGGACCCTAAATAATGATCATAATACTATAAGAAAAGGATTGGCAGTAGTGGGAATCTGCCAGGGGTAGGAGCGGGGTGGCGGGGTGAAAGGGGAGGGTGCACTTTTATCAATAAGGGTACCTGGTCTCAAACCAGGTGACGTGGGAACAAAAATGAGGCCCAAACTTTACCTGTACAATGACCATTTGTACGCCTAACACTGAATTGTACCTCACATCTTTAAAATAAAATTTTTTTTTAAAAAAGAAAATCTGTCATTCCTATAGACATCTCACATGTGCGTGCCAGTTGACAAGGATCTGTATCAGAGCTTCATAACTGCTGAGGTACAAAGTAGATTACAGGTGGGGCAAGAGAAAGACTTCTACCACCGAGACCATCTGTGGGGACTGGTAATCCTCACCCAGTTGACTTGATTTTTACCCCAGTGTGCCATACATATCTTGTCATTTTTCTGTGTGAGCCAAGAAGTGGAACACAGTGGACAGCACTACATGTAACCTGAAGGGGGCGTATTAAGCAATAATGACGAGAGTTAGAAGGTTGAGTGCAAGCTTGAGTTGACAAAAGTTTGCAATCTCCACTTAGTTAAAATAATAGTGCATGTATGAGTAATTGATATTTGTTTGCTAAGGCCCTATACGGGTCCATAATTTTCCCTTGGGCAAATTGCTAAAAACAGTTTTGTCTTAAAGCAAAAATCAATTTAGAGTCATTGAAAAATTATTCAAAATGTCCATTACAGTTCTAAAAGTTGTTACAGTTATCTCTGATTTATGATGAACAGGCTAAAGAAGAAACCTGTCATGCTGGGAGAATTTTGCTCTGATTACCTGAAAACAGGGAAAATAGAGCAAAATTAACTTCTATTCGGTCAAGGGTTAGTTTATTTTGTCAAAGTTAATATTCATGATGGTTCAGATTAACCTCAACTTGAACAGGGCCGGCAGGGTTATTTTGCATTTTGCCAACCCCTCTGTAAGTGGGCAAATTCCCACATGCAGATAATTATGTGTCGAAATGTAAGTGTGTGTGTATGTGTGTGTGTGTGTGTGTGTATGTGTGTATTTATTGAGAAGTCTCATTAATTCATGTCAATTCTGTGCAAAGGAGTCTACATCAATAAAATCTTACAACATGCCTTGTTAGGAAAGATTCTGTAAGAATTACTTTAATAACTAGATGTGGCTGCATTATATTGTTTTTTGTAAAGTTTCTTCCTGAGACCTTTTTTTTTCTCTAGTTAAGAGACAAAAATCTATGAAAGTCTACCAAGTAAGGGTAAACTTTAGCTAAGTGCCTGTTGAAAGTCTTCTACAATTATTGATATAATCAACATGTTTTTCAGAGTGAGGTATAGTCTTTCTAGGGACAATGATGGCATACACCAGAATTTAGTCAATTAACTCAGAGATACTAATAGAATATAACAGGGTGGAAATATCATTTTTAATTTCAAGAATATAATTTTATGAGTGAAAAACTGAAAACATTTAACAAAGTTATTTTTTAATCCAAAGACATCTTTCTCATTTACTATTTATGACAGGATGCTGATCTTGTTTTTCTTAAATTACATTTCCAGAATCATATTTTCTTTTAATATACTTCAAAATATTTGATATTATTATGAATATAGTTTCTCTATAAGTCAAAATAAGAAAGTAAATTTCTAGCTTTTAATTTTTGAGCAAAACTATGAAATTTTAGCAGAATCATGTAACAATCAAGTGCTTGAGTCTTGAAAAAAAGAAATGGTAAGTACAATTTAAGTGATTTATTTAATTTAAGGCAATTATGGAAACCGACTTTACTTTTGTGCAACACTCAAACTTTTTTTGGTAGAGTTCCCACAGTGAAGTTGATTGTAATATTTGTAAGTCTAATTAATATCTATGATTTATACTAAAAATTAAAACTTCATGCATTTTATCTCTTAGACAACTCAATTACATGAATAAAGTTTATTATATTTTATATGATTATTTTTACTCTTAAAAGGAACGTTCTAAACAATGATGATAGAATGAATCTTTTAATGACTAATTTGTTTTAAAAGGATACTTTTGTGGGGAAAAATCACACAATTCCTTGTGTTAGACAGCAAGCATCCTGTGTGTTATTTAGAGATCCTTTATCATGGAGGGTGGTCCAGTGGTAATTTATCAGGGAATAAAAGGAGTGTACAAAAATTTAATTATTATTTGACCTCAAATAATTATATGCCACTAAACTAATTAAAGAGTAAATTAACAATGCACCACTAATGGGCAGGCTGCTCCTTGCATGACTCACTCATCTTTCACAAAGAATAAGTGATTTGTATTAGAAAAGAGTTGTTAAGGATGTTTTTGGGAATAACTATCGCTGTCATTGCTATGTTAAATCACAGGCACAACCGCTGTATAAAAAGAGGCAGGCTTATCCTGAGCCAGGGAAACAGCAGCCATGGCTGATAGCTCTGACTCAAGGCCTTGTTTGAAAGCTATGACTCAGTGCAGGGCAGCCAGGGAGCTCTGTTCTTCCCAGTTCTCCCCAGCCAGCCATTCAGCCTCTAATGTTCAGGTTGCGTGCCGCATGCTGATTATTTCTGTGAAGTCCTTCAGAGTCAGCCTTATTTCCTCCCAAGCATTCATCTTCATTTCCAAGTGAATGAAGGGGGATTTCAGTGGCACTACTGTCCACAGAGCAGAGCTAACAGTTCAATCAAAAAACGTCAACAAAACAAAAAGTAAAATAAAAAGCAGCTGAAGAAATTGCTAGAAGGATGTTAATTCTAACATAAAGGCTTTCTATATGTCCATGTGGAGTGCACGGAGTTTACAGTGAATGTGCTTGTGTAGTTTGTGCAATTTATTTTATGGGGAGAATCAAAATATCCACAAATATATACAGGGACCCCTAATTTACATGCATGATTATTGGGTGGATGTTTTTGTTTTTCTTCCTTTTGATATCTTCTTATGACTTTTTTTATTTATTCCATTCCTTCTTATGACTAAACTACAAAGACTTAATATTTTATTGCTTCTTTATTCAACAACCTATCGTTTAATGTAATTGGTCTATCAAAAGGCAACAACCTAAATCCCCAATATAAGTAATGTTATATTTCTGTCAACAACAGTACACATGTGATAACAAATTGCAAGAGTGAGTGCATGGACACAACAGAAATTGTGACTTAAAGGAAAAAAAAAATACATCCCTGGTGGCAATCTTGGAACATAAACTCAGGGCCAGTCCATTACAAGCATGCTTAGAAAAAAAAAAAACTGGAAGTCCAGATTTTTATTTGAATTCAATTGACTTTTAAAGGTTGGTGACTAATTTTAAAAATTTTAAACACTGTACAGACCAACAACCAATTTGCAAGCTGTTTCTGGCCCATGGGCTGCCAAAATCTGTACCCTCTGATTTAAACTCTAGAGTTTTAATGGCGTCCTTTATTTCACTTTAATTTATTGAGGAATGGTCCTCATTTTCTGTTACCTCCCTTTAACAGAAAGCTTTGCAATCCACAATTTAAAAATTGGGTCAAATATAACAGCTACAATTTTTTTTACAAATTATTCGATATAAATTAATTATTGTTACTATTTCAGAAGTGAGAAAAAAGATGCTTAGAGTATATGATTTGCCCATTAACACAAAACTGAGAGAGCTCATACATAGCCTCTAAATGCAAATCCTGTATTGTTTTTTTTCAATCACCCTACTCTATGGACTGTATTATGTCTCCCCACCCTCAAAATCGTAGGTTGAAGCCCTAACCTCCAATGCAACCGTATTTAGGGATAGGACCTTCAAAGAGATTAGCTAAGGTGAAATGAGGTCACGAGATGAGACTGCAATCTAATAGAACTGGTGTTCTTATAAGAAGAAGGAGAGACACTGTGGACACGCAGAGAAATGGCTACAGAAAGAAACCAAGGAGTGGGGCCTCAGGGGACACATACCTGCTGACAACTACATAATGATAAAAGGCTCAATCCATCAACAAGAAATACCCATCCTAAACATATATTCACCTGACATGGTAGCATCAGGACTTATAGAGCAACTATCAAGTAAACTAAAAAGGGACATTGACTCTAACACTATCATATCTGGAGACTTAAATACCCAACTTGGAATTGGACTTCAGCCTCCACAACTGTGAGAAAACAAAATTCTATTGTTTATGTCCCCTCCCCAAAAAAGAGGCAAACAACTACAACTTCCTTCACTCACATGGTCAGATGCTATTTGCTTCATGTTTTCTGCAATCAATGACATTCCAATGATTTATGCTATCAAGTTCAAAATATTTGGATGTTAGGAAATTGATTCCATTAACATTTAACTGTCTAATCTTGTGTGACAGGTAATAGGGGTGTAAATACGAATAGATGATACATACTTTAACATTTAGAAATGTCAGTATAATTAAAATATTTCACTTTTCTTTTTAATAACATTGAGTGGATAGATGCAGATATAAATGTTAAAAACTTCAAAAAGACATAAAAATGTAACATTTTTCTTCAAAAATAATAGCTTGTTAACACAAACCTCTTTCTTTTACTTAAAAGAAGATATGTTTCTATTTACGCTTAGTATTGTATTTAATTTCACCCCCAAATTATACTTTTTCCATTCCTGTTTTCTAATTATATTTTTTTACTTAGTTGTGAAAATGTTATTTAAGAAAAGCTAAAACCAAATCTAGAACATTGCATTATAAGAGTAAAAATAAAAGCAAATATATTTTAAAAGTTCCATTAGCATGACTATACCATTTAAAAACCAAAGTATAATTTTCTTATAAATTATATGGAAAAGTAATTAACATGCTCTTAAGTCTGAAACACAGAGACAAAATAATATGTTATTTAGAATGAATTACAAGAAAATTTGTTATTTTGATTAGAAATTAAATTTCAATAAGGGATATCTTCCAATTTTTCTCAGAATTAAAAAAACTGAATAATATAGATGAAAAATTACCCCATTTAAAAAAATTCTAAGGTATGGATTTGGGTGAGAAGATTGTATTACTGCCTAATGTGAGAAAAAAATAGGATTACGAAAGTAAAATACATACTTAATATAACACTTCAGTAGAAATGAACTATTTGCAAATGTATAAATAATTAGTTATTTAGAAGAATAAAAATGTGTTTGTTGCCTAAAAATTAAAATTACTATAAAAATAAATTTTATGATAATGAAAAGAGATGTTTATTCCCATGATAGCCAAATATAGGCTATGCTTACTGTATGTCTATAAATGACAGGGAAACTGGAAAGAGTCAGGGAAAAGGAGGAAAATGCCTCAATTTATAACAGATGTTTAAAATGCACCTTGGGATACATTCATTACGGACATACACAATTAATCCTTCAGGGCCCACTGCTCACATCATGCTTTCCTTACCTGTTCATTGGTTGACACCTGCACATTAGGAGTGCACCTGGTTGAAATGTGAGTGACTCCCAGCACCAGCTTGTTAAATCTTTTTCTATAAATTTTCCTCTTTAAAATGTAGCAAAATAAATTCAGAAACAAAGACACGCACCTACATAAACAAGTAGATCCCTGAAAAACATAAGCAGCCACCGGACTCAACCAAAAAGCACAGGTGGAAGGCAAGTTTAAAGGACCTTGGAGCACCATGAATGTTTTTCACAGTGTCACAATTACAGAAACACCTGGTTCTGCAAACGGGCTGATCCACTGGGAAAATTTTCCATAGTGTTCAATGGGCCTCAGAGCAGCTTTAATGCATCGAATGGGGCTCCATGCTGACACAGAGTTAAAAATATCTGGGATCCCAGACTAAAGACCTTCTTGGTGACTGTTGCTCTGTCCACCAAACAAGACTTTACTGTGCATTTTTTACTGCACCTATTAGCAGCAAAACTCAAAATATTATGAAACTTGCCTGATTTGGAGAGCATATTGCAATTCAGATCAACCAGTTCTTATTTGATATGAGGATCAAAGAAATTGTTAGGTAAAATGATAAGCCAAATTGCTGTCAGGATAGGTAGTTGTTATTTCTCTCTCTATTTAAGATACCAAGCTTAGAGTAATAACATTATTGAGAAAGCAGACTGGCAGAAATCAGATGTCACAGATTATTCTGGTGACGTGTCAGTAGGTTCCTGATTATCTTTATTTCAATTCTTGTTATAAGTTCAGGATAACATAAATATATACTATGCTTAATTATATCTTGCATATAATTATATCTTGGTGATTGAATTAAAACTACAATCATCAACAATATTATATCTTTCTATTTACTCTTAATTCTACATGCAGTGCTTAATTTGATAGCAGAGCTAGATAATGAGAAATTTATAAAACCTAAACAATGTTCCCAAGCATAGGGACACATAAATAATATAGATGGATAATTGATATTTTAAAAGCACAACTGTTAGTTTCATACTTTGTATCAATTGTGAAGTGACATGGAATCCTAGCAAGTATGGAAAAGTTATTTAATGTTCTACCTTTCAAATAAACTCTCCATAATATAGTTGCAATATTCATTTCTGAGTATTGTGACTCCTCAGACTTCCAGGCTTATCCACATGTTAATACAAACCAAAAGTATAATTTTCAATACAAAATGAAATAATTCTGGGTTTATCTCTACCACGCTCCTCTTTGTCAATATAGAAAATAAGGAGTTGACTGAATAGCTTCTCATTGCTATTTTATGGAAATGAGAGACAGACAGGTACCTACTCAGAAGAGTAATACAGCCTAAAACGTGGCAAACTATGTACCTGGGTAGCGAGGGGTGTTTTTCTTCAAGATCATGAAAGGGGTGCCCATTGTTTCTGGCAGGTTTGCTGTAATGTCAGAGTAACAGGGGACACAAGTCAGGTAGGGTCTTACAAGTCATTGCAGTTACTTCAGTTCTTGGAAAGACTTTGGAGTTGTGTATCAGTGGAGAGACATGCTTGGCTTTAGATTTGTTTGTTTGTTGAGTCAGAGTCTCACTCTGTCACTCAGGCTGGAGTGAGGTGGCACAACCACGGCTCACCACAGCAATCCTCCTGCCTCAGCCTCCTGAAGTGTTAGGATTACAGTCATGAGCCACTGCAGCCGGCCTGGCTTTAGGCTTGAGCAGTTACTGGTTACTGTCAGTGTACCAGTACCTGATGACTGTTTGGAGAGATGGAAGCAAGAGCAGGAGCACAGACACCCTTTATGGGGCTGTCGTAAGAACAGCGGCTTGGAATAGACTGGTAGCAGAAGAAGTGGTAACAAGTGGCCAGATCCATTATCCTTTGGAGGAATGTCAGCTTTGGAATATTGAGCAGATTTTAAATCCGAGAACACACAAGGAGTCAAGGATGACTCAAAGTTTTTTAGCCTGAAAAATTGGGACGATAAAATGGATTTCAAATGATAGGAGCTTGTGCCATAAAATAATACCCGGAAATGTTATTTGTATTAATTGCATGTTATTGTGTCATGATTTAACAATGGCTGAATGATGGAGCTTTAGGGTTAGGTCTATTTCTCCACTACCATGAATAAAGCTTGGCCAACATCCTTAGATGTAAATATTTGAGCACATATTTGCTCTTTCTTATGACGCATTCCTTTGATCAGATCAAAGAGCATGCATTTTAAGACCCTTAATACATATTGTCAAACTGTGTTTCAGAAGTTTTACTAATACAATCAGGATATTAAAGCAAAAATATAGAGCATGTATTTTTACCTGAATTTTCATGACTAAAACTAAACAAACTTCAATTACTAACATTTAATAAGACAAGTATAATGCTAAACATTTTATGTACTTCATCTCATTTCATCTCAATGGTGGTATGTGGTATATTTTTATCTTATTTTACATATGAGGAAACAATCTTAGACAAAACAATCTGTATAGTTGGTAATGT
>CAUYQG010209592.1:0-10892 GCA_963574415.1 Tarsius wallacei
TAAGAATTCATCCCTGTCATGAGGTTCTTATAGAGTTTGTTGTCGTTGCTGCTGTTTGTTTATTTGTTTGTTGTCTTTCTTTTTATTTTTGGGATGATTCACGTGTGTTTTCAATCTCTTTCCTGAGTTACTGAAAGGGGTTTTGACATTCTTTTCTTCCTTTCTTCTGTGTTTAGTACTTTCGTAAGTGTTTCTGGTAGAGCTGGTCTGGAGGCAGCGTAAATTTCTAGGGATTGAATGTTTGGGAGGGATTTTAATTCTCCATCACTGGTGAAAGTTAGCTTGGCTGGATAGGTTATTCTTGGTTGAAATTGTTTATCTTTGAGAACTTTAAATATTGGGCTCCAAGCTCTCCTAGCCTGAAGTGTTTCTGTAGATAAATCTGCTGTTATTCTAATTGGTCTTTCCTGGTAGGTAGTCTGACCTTTTTCTCTTGCTGTCTTTAGAATTTTTTCTTTTATACTTACTTTGTATAGGTGAATTATTATGTGTCTAGGAGTTGGTCTTCTCATTTGTTTTCTTACAAGGGTTCTCTGAATCTCTTGTGTTTGAATGGTCACATCACTGATGAGATGAGGGACATTTTCTTGAATAATTTCATGGAATGTTTGTTCCAGGGTCTCTCTTTCTGCCTCAGGATGTCCAATTACTCTTAGATTCAGCCTCTTGAAACAATTGTTTATCTCTTGAAGGTTTTGTTCTATCTTTTTAAGCTTCTTTTCTATGTTTTTGACAGTTCAGTTTTGTTCTATATTTTGGTCCTCAAGCTCTGAGATTCGTTCTTCTGCTTGGCTAATTCTGCTTTCCATGCTTATCAGTTTATTATTTATTTCATTCACAGTATTCCTTACTACTGTTACCTCAGTTATCAACTCCTTATTCTCCTCTTGTCTCCTCAATTCTTTTTATTCTCTCTATTGATGTCTTGATATCTGGGTTTGTAGTTTGAGACCAATCATTTGGGGCCTCTTCATTTTTTGTGTTCTGAAGTCTGTTTTCTCAGTGTCTGACCTCCCAGGAGTCTGTGTGAGACCCATATTCTTCTTTTGGTTTTTCTTCATTTGTGTAGATTCTCCTCCCCCCACCCCACTTATTCCCCCCCTCTTCTTTAATTCTGTTGTTCAGGGATGGCAGGGTTGCTTTTACTTCTGCTTGCTCAATCTTCTTTTCTTCCTTATGTGGATCCTCTGGCTTTGTTCAGTTATGAAGCTGGATTGTGGGTTGGGGCTGTACTTTTTGCAGTTTTGAGGTTTAATTGAGGGGGGAGCTATGTTTCAAAATCTATCTGCAGATCCCAGTATCCATTGACAGGTGTATAGGCATCCTGGAACCCACTTCCCACTGCCTTACAATCTGTCCATGCAGTGGGAGTATAAGTTTTCTCCCTGGAAGCCAAATGAGGTAAGAAAAAGGAAAATAATAGAAAAAGTAAGAGGGGGCAAGAGGAAGGTGCATAAAGAGAAGAGTAAGAGAGAAAACAGACAGATGTACCAACTAACAAATGAAAAGAGACACAAAGACAGAAAAGAGTAAAAAAAAATAAAAAAAAAACTAAAGCATACAGATAATCATACAAAAACACAGTCCAACAAAAACCTGCCTATTGATGTACTCTTCCCATACACAAACAGGAAGTCTAAAGAATAGAAAAAAAAAATCAGTAAAATAACAGAAACAAAGCAATTATGGAAATGTTATCAAAAACAGAAAGGGAGGAAAAAAACTAAAACAAAGAGGAACAAAAATGAGCAAAACAGACAAAAATAAATAAATAAAAACAGGAACCAAATTCGGTCTGAGGTCCTTCCTGTAAGCTCAATGTCCTTTCTGATCTCTAGCTCCTCCCCTCTCTTCTGAGCGCAGGCAGATAGTGTTGCTCACAGCTTGGGTCAGATGTCCCAGGCCTACTTTGGAGGGAGGGTGGATCAGATCTGGACTCTTCCGGCTTGCTGCCTGTCAAGTCTGCCACTCAGATCTGACCTGTCTGTGTCTAATCCAGCATGGGGGAGGAGTCTTTGTCTCTCCCAGTTTGATGAAATTACCGTAGGTCCCAAGTTGGAGGCTGGGCAGAGCTGGGCGGGGCAATGCAGATCTCTGCCTGGTCCTAGGACAGAGAAAATGGCTGCAGTCCCCGTTTCCTCACTGGGAATGGTTCTCCTCTGCTCTCCCTGATCCTCTCTCTTTACTGATCAGATCCCGGGCTCCAGCTGATCTGCTATAACAGGTGATGGTGTGGGCCAGGCATCAGGTGATGAGAATCAGCTGGATTCAGCGGGCTCTTTTCAGGAGCATCCCCACGAACAACAGCAGATGATTTGGGCACCCACACTCCAATCTCAGGACGGTGGGGGCTTGCAGTCGCCCTGAGAGGGAGTCCTGGGTGCATGAACCCGAGTCTCTCCTCAGACAGACTTTCACTCTCCCACCAGGGCATGTCTACTCACGCAGAGAGTCTTTATGGATACTTGCTTTTGCTGAGACTTCACAGTCTGACCTGTCCATTCGCCGTCTTAAGCTCCACCTCCAAAGCCATATTCTTTACTTTCATTTTATTTTCATATAAAAGTCATATTCTTTACTTTTTGAAAAACTATAGCATGCTTAAGAAAGTTGCTAGGTTCAACTGAAATATTGTTGAATCATTTTTTCCTCTTTTACTTTTAACATTCTATGTAATTTAAATTATTTTAAAATTCAGAAAATAGGGCCCATATTCATAGACTTCCTAAGTAGTATCATAAGTTACATAATGCAAATAAACTTTCTTGAAAACTTTCATAAACAATGGTAAATATGTTAAAAAGGTAGAAACTACTTTCCAGATCTCCAAGACCTACTCAATATAATGAATCCTTAATAGGAGCTCAATGAAAAGATTAGGTAGATTTTCTAAAAAATACATATTTCATGGGGTGTTGCTATAAGTTGTTTTCATAAATGATGTTGTCTCTTTCACTTATCTTTTTACTTTCCATGCATGACATACTTTTGTGATCTTAGAGTAAGCATGCAACTTATTCTAAGCATTTTTTTTGAAGAGTACAGGTAAGTACGCCAAAAGAAAAACAAGAACAATGGCTGTCCATCCACTTAAGTGGTTTCTGAAGGACAAAAGCCAGAGAATCTAAAGCAATCAAGGAGTCTGGCCACAGGAGAAACTTTGAGGAAGTGGCTGCTTCATTTCCTGTTTCAAAAGCTTTTCATATACAGCATCTGCCTGCTCTCCTGTAGAGATGAAGTTAACTCCCTAGACAATGATCACCTTTTCCCAATCCCCACCCCAACCCTGACACACAAACACAAAGAGATTAATTACCACTTGTTCCAGGAAGCAATATGGACAAAGCATCCGATATTGGAATATTCCTTTGTGAATAAATATGAAACTTACAGAGAGGGAGGGAGATGTTTCGAGACAGGAAATAAATTATTGAACTTTATTGCTTAAAGCCAAAAGAAATTGTTATTTGTAATAAAAGAAAAATAAAAGTGCAAAATAAAAGTGTCATTTTGCACTTTCTGCTGCATTTTTGGCAATGATCTGTTATCTTAAGAGGTTTACATAAAATAATTTTGCCTAAGGAACCAATTGTTATAGCATGTCCTGAGGATCTAAGGATCTTCATTAAATAGATAGTTTTGATGTTATAGGCAGACACATACTTAGAAAGTCACAAATAGAATGGGATTCTTTTATACTATAGTATAAATATTTTTATATACTATAGTTTTACAGCTTGTTTTTTTAAGAACAAAATACAGTCAGGTTTAAAATCTACTCTGAAACAGACATTTCATAATTTAAATTCAAGACTCATCATTTTTTGAAGACATCTATGAAAGCAAATGATTTTGAGAACTAGGCTGAAGCTAAGCCCATTTCAATAAGCTGATTCTACATTCACTCTTGAGTGATGACTTGGAAGCTGTCAAGACCTACCAGTTACAACCTTTCTATTTATAGAATTACTTGAAAGTGTTTCATAGACATTATCTAACAATTTCTTCCCACAGCATTCTAGAAAGGTAAAAATGTGCCTGCATTATTAACTCAATAGGTATTCAGAAGTTTCCCATTAGTAAGTTGCAACCATGCAATCAACACCATGCTTAGCAATATTGCCCAATAAACTTCAATACTCATAAACTCATGCATATCTCAATTAATATAAACATTTTAAATAATGAAATATTTTTATATTGTGAAAATGGACATGTATGCATTTTGTGACTGAAACAATCACCATCATTCTACTGTTGTTTGGTTCGTTTGTTTCTGGCACTTTGGGGGTTATAAATCACAAACAACACAAAAGGGACAATGTTAATCCTCTTCTTGAAAAACTCAATACCCTCCCAGAAGTCTACATAAAATGCAACCTTCTTACAACAGCGTGTAGGACCTCAAATAGTGTGTCCTTTCTTAAGTCTCGATCTCTTCTCATACTCAGTATATTTTATTGCCTCTTTTATGGCATTAAAAATACCAAGTTCTCATGTTCTTAAAGCCTTCACACGTGAGTTTGTTCTGCCTTGGATACTTCTGCCCACATTCTAATAATCCCATTCCCAAACATGCTCTCTGTCATCACACAGCTGGACCCTACTCACCCTCTTGATCTCAATCTAAATGTGACCTCCCTGTATAAACTTTCCACAAGTTGGGTTGTCTGACTGGATCCAAATGGTTAATGGCTTTTGCTTCCCATTACATGCTCTCTGTGCTTCTATTTTATGATGTTTTGCTCGGGAAAATAATGGGAGAGAGAATCTACAGAGCATGCAAGTCCTGGTGTGGAGATGCAAGAGGGGAAAAGGCATCTTTTCCCCAGCCTGGCTCTCAGGATCAGAACTGAGAGGAAAAGGGGGAGGGAAGGGGAGGAGAGGGGAAGGGGAGGAGGAGGGAGAAAGAGCATGTGTGTGCTGCAGTAACCACCGATGGCTTTTTGTCTATTGTAGCAAGTGTAATACTCAGGGCACAAACCGCAAGGTCAATGGCAAAGGTGACAGCAGCATGGTTCCTCCCTTAGTAGCAGCAAATTTCAAAAAGGAAAGCCAAGCGGATAAAAAAGTGAGCAGATTTGTTTTTGAGCACATGTGAGATTCCCTTGCAGATGCCAATAAATCACTGAGGAGACTGTGAGGGAAGCTTAGGACCTGCAGATGGAGTTTGCCCTGGAGTGAAGTCATGTTCATCCTCAGGCTGTCAGGTAGGAAGATATCTGGGTTAAGTAAATGACCCCTGGGATGGTAACAGTCAGCAATTATGAGCAGTTACAGATCTACCTCTACGCCAAAACAGATAACAGCAGCCAGGAATTATCCAAAGCCACAAATCAATCTCAGTATCTTGTCATGCACCCACGTGCTGCTTTTTTCTTTCCTCCTAGTTGTGTAATGGTTACAGGCAAGCTGTCAAACTGACAAACAAAGAAGTAAGGATAAATGTTGCTCCCAAATTTAAGGTGAATCCTTAGTCAGGATTGGTATCGTCAGATAATTTAGTCTGTTTTCTAACTAGCTTTATTTCAGCACAGCCATAAATCTGGCTGTAATTGTCTTTAACTCCAATGACTCATACATCTAAGCATTTCATTTGACTCTCAGCCGTGAAAAATTGCAACTGATTTGGCAATATGAATATGCTCTCACTCACATGCATATGATCATAAGAAGCTGTCAGTACAGCATCTGTTTTTGTTCTTGGATGTTGCTGGACTATCATGAAGCATTTTATATCTTTCCTGGTGCCCTATAGGTTTAATAGGATGCATCTGAGAGACATGTTGAGCCTGTAGTCAGTGGCTAGATATTTTCTCAAGTATCAAACAAATTTGTTTGTATGGGAATTTAACAGAGCACAAGCAAAATTCTATAACTGATAATAAAGATTATTTTTAACTAAGATATAACAGACAAATTATTGTTTTGATGCACTATTAATAGACACATGTTAAAAATTATGCAGTGGAATGCAAAAGTCACCAATTATGAAAATAAAAAGGCACAAATATACAAATGCAAGTCTTAATCATGAGCATTACTATTTAAAACAGATAGGTAAGCATTTACTTTTTAATCTGGAAATAAGTTAAAGCAAATAATAATCTACATTTAAATCACACTTAACATGCTTTATACTGTATAGCAAATATTTTTAAACCTTAAAAATGTATTTGATGAAAACATGATCAAGGTCTTCATTTCTTCAAGTATTCATTCATAGGATCAAAATATCAATATTATATGGTTCCATCAAGCGCTAATTTACAGAGATCTAAGTTTTTATTGATTAACTTGTAAATGAGATAATAATGAGAGTCAAAGGAAGAGACATCATCTGTGGATAGTTCAATTTTCAGATTCCAACAAAACCATTAAATCCCTGAGACTGAATCAGATGGGTCTAGTATACTCTCTTGTGTATGTGTGGCCATATTGTGTAGCAGTGGGGGCTTAGAATAATAAGGCTCAGTCATTCATTTAGACTACAATTGGAGCTCAGGCAACATCAATCTGAGGTTATAATAATAAATTTCAAGAGAGATACACTAATTATAGACTCATGGTAAAAGCTTGTAGTGGAATTAAAACGCCACCTATTTTGAAAATAAAAAGGCACAAATATACGAATGCAAAATAAATTAACTGGAAAATTTGAATGCTTGTTTCAAATACAATTATCATAAAATTTAAATATAAAATATCAGAATACATTTGTTAATATTATATTTTCATTTCACAAGTTCTGCTAAGGCAAATATGTGAACTTGTGTATATAAAAAAATTAGAAAATTCACAAAGTATACTCTATATGACCACTGGGCAAGATTTTTTAATAATTATTAGCACGGAAAAAGTGTGAACATTTTAGATATATATCTATATTAGGTGACATCCTTAACAATTTAAATATTTGAAATAAAAATTGAAATGTTATTTTACCAATATAAAAATTTTCAAACTCTAAATACATATGATCCTGAAGCATGCAATGCTATTTTGTCCTGAAAATAACAGCTTTAAAAGAATTTAAACTTAAAATAGTCCCCTAAGTGCTTTTTGAGACTTAAGATAAAATATAGTCTTTCAGAATTCCTGACAAAGTAGGACAGTAAAGAAGAAAGGATTTTACGAAGTTCAGGGAAAGCTGAAAGGCGTTTGTTATATATTACCTAGTTTTCTAAAATGTAAATGATGGATCACTTTCTGGGGAGTCTGTAAAATTGCTATGATTCAATATCTGGACATAAAGGTGGAATGCAGAGTTAGCTAACTTTTTTTTTTTTTTTTGAGTTGGAGTCTCACTCTGTCACCCAGACTGGAGTGCAGTGGCCACTCCCGGTCACCGCAGCCTCGTCCTGCTGGGCTCCGGCAATCCTTCCGCCTCAGCCTTCCAGGTAGCTGGAACTACAGGCGCGTGCTACCACGCCAGGCTAGTTTTTTGATTTATTGTAGAGATGAGGTCTCGCTTGCCCAGGCGGGTCTCGAACCCGCAGGCTCAGGCAATCCACTCACCTCAGCCTCCCAAAGGCGCGGGATTACAGGCTGAGCCACCGAGCCCGGCTTAACCTTTTTAATTTAATATTTTCCAAGAAAAAAATTAGAGCAATTATATATTTTTAAAAATTTCTCAACTAGAAACTAGATTATTATAAACTAGACATATAAGAAGAAAACATTTTAAAACCCTAGATAACATATACTACAGAAATCAATATGTTTACAAATGATGCATTTATTTTATGTGTAGTTGTCCAACATTTTCTTTCTTTCTTTTTTGATTCGGAGTCTCACTTTGTCACCCAGACTGGAGTGCAGTGGCCGCTCCCGGCCACCGCAGCCTCGACCTGCTGGGCTCCAGCGATCCTTCCACCTCAGCCTTCCAAGTAGCTGGAACTACAGGTGTGCTCTACCAGCCCGGCTAGTTTTTTAAAATTTATTGTAGAGATGAGGTCTCGCCAAGTTGCCCAGGCGGGTCTCGAACCCGCGGACTCAGGCAATTCACTCACCTCGGCCTCCCAAAGCACGGGATTACAGGCTGAGCCACCGAGCCTGGCTTGTCCAGCATTTTCAATACCCTTCTCCTATCTTGACATTCATCTAATGAGTAAGCAGAAAATCAAGTGGAATAATTGGAGAGAGCAATTAAACGAAACTTTGATAATCTAAACAATAGTAATGTGAGATAGGTATTTATGCATTATTTGGACTTATAAACTGTCTAGTGTTCTAATAATAGACACAATGGTTTATTCAACTAATTGCTGCTGTCATCATTAAAGTCTATTAACAACTCAAAGTAGTGGGTTACACTCAAATAAAGGGTGTTTTTGTATAGACATTTGTTCTTTTTTTGGCAGTCATTTATTCTTCAAATATCTTTTAGGCACCATTTACAAAGATGACCAGAAATATAAAATCTGTATATATAATAGAACTAGGCAATCATTCAATAAAATAAGGTGTATAGCATAAAGAAAAGATGTTTTATCTTTGAATGAGACAATCTGGACAATATATTTCTTTGTGGAATAATTTCAATTTCTTTTTTTTTTTTTCAATTTCTTTTAATAACATCACACATATTTACACCAGTGGTTTGGTTTATTACTTCTCTTCAGCCTTAATCTCTTAAGCACAAGTATACCCACTTGCAGCAATATCTCTGCACAAGCCATTTTTGATAGAATGAGAATGTTTAGAATACAGATGTTTATTTCAGAGATGTTGAAACACTTTACAAAAAATTTCTACAATTATAAGGAATTCATGCAGACTGCAATATATTGAGAAAGAATAATATCTTTTCACTAAATAATATGCAGTTTTGAGACGTTAGAATTCATTGTTCTGTGTCACTTTTTAAGGGGTGCTTGACACAGTTGATGGCTTTGGCTTGAAATTGCTTTTAAAGCAATGTCTATGTATCAATGCAATGAATTCTGACAAGAAGTTTGTTGGAGCTGACCACAGTACTAACACACTCAAGATGTTTATGAGTGGTATGGAGGGTTTGAAATTTAAAGATTAAGGAGTTGCTATGATAGTTATTCTAAACAGTTGAGTTCAAAATCAGTGAATCAGTTCTCTTATCAACTGTTGTAAAACATGAAGTAAAAATAAGTGTTAAGTAATTTGAAAACTATAATAAAACTTATTTCAGAAAACTGTTAATTTCCTAATATATGCACTGCTTTCAGTGTTCCCAAAACTGTCAACTCTACAAATGTGACTAGCAGATGATGAGCAGGTCTATGTTATCTTTAGTCAATTACATAATCAGAAATCAAAATCTTTCTTTCTCTTTATAAGCTATTTGGGAAAAAGGTGTGTGTGTATGTGATAGACAGAAAATAGGAGATTTACTTGTAAGCCATTATCTGATGCAAAAACAGACATTTACTAAGTCATCTATATGGAGATGGTTCAATAATAGCTAAGCATTTGTATAAATCTTCAGGGACTTGAGTTCTCTCAAGTGTGACAGAACACTCATCTCAACTGCCAGCACTCCTATTTTAAAAATCATGTTTGGCAAATGGCTCTCGTGTTTTGAGTTATACTCAGTGACAAGTTTGTTTTCATTAACATTATCTGAGGACAATAAAATGACCTTCAATTAAAACCCTTTTAAAATTTTGTCTACCTGAGATCCACCATGGATGATCTCTGGTTGTACTTTATGAATCATCTTTAAAACATTCAAAGGTGCTACAGTAATCAAAACAGCCTGGTATTGGTACAAGAACAGGCGCATAGACAAATGGAGCAGGATAGAGATTCCGAAAGCAAAGCCTCAATTCCTCAACAAACTCATCTTTGAAAAAGCCTCCAACAACAACCACTGGGAAGAGGAGAACCTATTCAGTAAATGGTGCTGAGAAAACTGGCTGACCACATGCAGAAGATTGAAACAGGACCCCTACCTATCACCATACACAAAAATTAATTGAATCAAAGACCTAAATGTAAAACCTCAAATTATAAGAATCTTAGAAAGCGCAAGAGACATCCTTATGGAAATTGGAACTGGGAACCAATTCCTATCTAGAACCCTAAAGGCCAATACCATAAGAAATCAGACAAGTGGGACCTATCAAATTAACAAGCTTCTGCAAAGCAAAAGAAACCATCAAGAGAGCAGGGAGACAGCCCACAGAATGGGAAAAAATATTTGCCAACTGTATATCTGCCAAAGGCCTAACATCTAGGATCTACAAGGAACTCAATTGCGCCAAAAGGAAAAAAACAAACAGCCCCTTTAAAAAGTGGGCAAAGGACATGAATAGACACTTCACAAAAGAAGTACAGCCAACAGACACATTAAAAAGTGCTCAGCCTCACTCATCATCAGAGAAATGCAAATCAAAACCACATCGAAGCCGGGCTCGGTGGCTCAGCCTGTAATCCCACGCCTTGGGAGGCTGAGGTGAGTGGATTGCCTGTGCCCGTGGGTTTGAGACCTGCCTGGGCAACTTGGTGAAACCTCATCTCTACAATAAAAAAAAAAAAAAAAAATTAGCCGGGCGTGGTAGCGCACGCCTGTAGTTCCAGCTACTTGGAAGGCTGAGGCGGAGGGATCACCACAGCCCAGCAGGTTGAGGCTGCGGTGGCCAGGAGTGGCCACTGCACTCCAGTCTGGGTGATGGAGTGAGACTCCAACTCAAACCCCCCCCCCAAAAACCCAAAACACATTGAGATACCACCTAACCCCTGTAAGAATGGCCATCATTAATAAAACAAACAACAACAAATGCTGGCGAGAATGTGGGGAAAAAGGAATGCTTCTGCACTGCTGGTGGGAATGCAGACTAGTACAACCTCTTTGGAAGACAGTGTGGCGATTTCTGAAAGAACTAGAAATTGACCTTCCATATGACCCAGCAATT
>CAUYQG010209593.1:0-15054 GCA_963574415.1 Tarsius wallacei
CTGCATCCTCACCAGCATCTGTTGTTGTTTATTGTATTAATGATGGCCATTCTCATTGATATTAGGTGGTATCTCAATGTGGTTTTGGTTTGCATTTCTCTGATGATTAGTGAGGCTGAGCACTTTTTCATGTGTCTGTTGGCTGCTCATATAGAACTCCAAAGAGATCAGTGGTGAGTCCGGGGCTGACCCAAATCCTAGACACATTGTTTAAGTTTAAAAACACACATAGATGGAGAAACAAAAATTTAGAAAAACAGTTAATTCTAGGAGAGGTGGAACTGAGACGGAGAGAAAGAACCTTTAGAGAATGCCAATGATCTTTCTCATATATTTCTAAAAATAGGCAGTTATTTTATTATAGTCCATGGTTTTGGTGTGCCTAAAATAGTTCACTTTTTAAAAAGCAGCTGAAGTTATACTGCAGACTCTGCCCGGTGAAATTTCTCTGGACCTCGGTCTGTGCCCATTCTAGTTTCCATCGCTCTTTGACATGGTTTAATCACTTGTTTCCATAATCTGGATCTCGATCTAAATTGGTCCCTTGGAATTTTAATACTGTATTAGTCAAGGGTCTTCAGAGAAACAGAACCAGTAGGATGTGTGTGTGTGTGTGTGTGTGTGTGTGGTTTATTATAAGATATTGGCTCACACGATTATGAATACTGAGACATTGTGCAATCTGTAATATGCAAGCTGGAAAACCAGAAAAGACAATGGTGTAGTTTCAAGCCAATTCTGGAGGCCCGAGAACCAGGGGAGGCAATGAAATAAGTCTTTGTTAGAGAGTCTGAAGGCACCCAAATTAAGTGTTCATGTCTGAGAACCAGAGAAGATGTATGTCCCAGCTCACGCAGAGAAAGCAAGGTAGTCCTTTTTAATATTTTTGTTCTGTTCTAGCCCTTAACAAAATGGAGGATGCCACCTGCAATGATGAGGGCAAAATTTCTTTATTCAGTCTCCTGCATCACATGCCAATGTCTTCCAAAAGATCTTCGCAAACACACCCAGAAATAATGTCTCATCAGCCACATGGGCATCCGCTGGGCAAGTCAGGTTGGCACATAAAATTAACCATCACAGGTACTATCTTGACTAATTCACTTCATCTCAACTCTTTTCCTAGTGCTATATCCGCTCTTAAGAACTCAATTCCATCTCTGTCAGGCCCTGGTGCTGCTCTTCCTCAAACAAATATACTAGGACAATAAATTTTGACCAATCACGCCCTGACCAATAACTTTCTTTTACTCAAAAGTTTAGAAAATCATGATAGCATTCACAGTTTAGAGGACAGAGAGACAAGAAAAAAAAAAAAAAGGAAGAAGGGTTATTGTCAAATGTTGGAAATAATAGTAAGGGAAGCAAGAAAAATAAAAAGGTGATATACCAGAGCCCAAAGAAGAAGTGAGGGTCAAAAATATGACTGAAGTCAAAGCAAACCAGGTCACAGAAGAAGGCACTAGCTTTGATCAATGGAATGGGGCTAAAGTTTGAGAGAGAAAGGCAATAGTGAAAAGTCAGATCTTCCAGCATGGAAAATCAACCCCTCTTGTCTCCAATATATGGAGCTTCTAAGTGTGATAAGAAAAGTCACCACTTATTCAAGAAATTTTACTTCTTTTTACCAGAAAACTGTATAAATGTATGATGTTTCCAAAGTGATTTGTATAACATAAGAGAAGGATATGTCTATGGGATGAGAAAAAGACAGTGAGGATAAAACAAATGAATAGCCAACTAAGAAATATCTCAACTAAATAGCTGAAGGTGGAAGAGTCCAAAGAGGAAGAAAAGAATGAACAAAGCCAAATAACATACAAGAATGGTATTTTTTGCACTAGAAATGAATGCTATCTCTCTTGATACAGAGCTGGGGTGTTAATACTGAATATTGAGGTGGACAAGCAAAAGAGTTGAAAGGAAGAAGAGAAATTCACCTTTAGTTACCCCCAAGATTCATAAAATAGGGAAATAATCATACTGAGGGTGTGAAGATCAGGAATTCAGTTAATGACATGAGAAATCTTGGAAACTGATGCATTCACTTTGGGAAGTGGGAAACTAACAAGGGATCAACTAGCAAATGGAAAACTCAAAAGGGATCAACCACTGAAGGCCAAACTGAGTTTGGAAGTTTAAAAATCAGTCATGGAGCTCACAGCACATCTGCGTGCAGAGTTTGGCAGCTAAGCAGTAGGGATGGTTTGATCTAAAGATGGGGTTTGGAATGCTGTGTAGACGGGTATGCGGAAGAACAGATCATCATGGGGACCATCCCTTTGATTTGATTATCCTGCTTTGTGTGAATGTCCAGATGCATTGGCGGATAATGAAATTTTTCAGCATTTTCTCAGAATCCAGCTACACACTTGGGTTCCATGACCTTGTTTAGCAGCTGGTGGAGAAGGCTGGCTAGGTGGTCTCCTGGAAGGAATATCCTGCTTATCCTTTGGGATACTGAACTCTCCTTTGATTCTAATCCACTCTAGTGTCGCTACTGTATTGGATTCTAAACCAGTAGGTTGGGTCTGCTCTGGATACACTCTGCTCAACTCTGCTTGCTTCTGCTAATACTCTTTCTTGTTCTACTTCTCTATGAGTTATAGGAGAGCATTTTGTAGAACTGCTCAGTTTTAGGAATACAAATGGGGGCAGCTCGGAGAGGGGGCATAGAACATTCTCATGGGCTTGGAAACACCGTCAACAGCTGCAAGCTTCCATTTCCAGGCAAATGTCCAGGCAAAACGTCCAAGGTTAAAAAAGTTGCTGGGCAGAGCTCTTCTAGAGAAGCAGATGGGCCAGAGTAGGGAAGGTATATTTTATTTATTTATTTGATTTTTGCAATGAAGGAGAGAAAATACCTAAACAATCAGGAAAGTCCATGTCTGCTCAGTTTCTCAAAGTTTATGGATCCCTGCAGCATTGTTTGTCTGATTTGAGACATAAAATATTCCAAGGATTAGTACTGTGGTGGTGATTATTTCACTCAGTCCCAGTCAATTAGTTTATAATTATGGGAAAGAAGGAGGACTTGAGTCTTGGAGATATGTTTTATGGAGGGATAGAGACACATCTTTACAGTCAAGTTCATGTGCTTCTACTTGCTTTATGAGATTGAATTCCATCATTTCTAAGTTCACATCATATCCTCAAACATGCCTTCAGCTCCCACAATGCATTAGGCATGACTTTATTTGTGTTGTTATATCAGTCTGGTTGAGTTCTGCTAGAATAGTTCATCTTGGAACAATACAGCAATGTGTATCTTTTCAAAATGTTCTTTCGGCCGGGCTTGGTGGCTCAGTCTGTAATCCCAGCACTTTGGGAGGCAGAGCCAAGTGGATTACCTGAGGCCATGAGTTCGAGACCCGCCCGGGCAAATTGGCCAGACCTCATCTCTACAATAAATCAAAAAAAATTAGCCGGGTATGGTAGCATGCGCCTGTAGTTCCAGCTACTTGGAAGGCTGAGGAGGAAGAATCGCCAGAGCCCAGCAGGTCGAGGCTGCAGGGGCTGGGAGCGTGCCACTGCACTCCAGTCTGGGTGACAGAGTGAGACTCCAACTCAAAAAAAAAAAACTGTTCTTTTTTTTTCTTCTTTGGGGGGGGTACAATTCAGGGTTAGGTATACAAATGTGCATTATGCGAGTACCCTTGTTGATGAGGTGTGCCCCGCCCCTCCCCTGGCAGTTTCCCATACTGCCAATTCCACCCCCCTTTCCCCTGGCAGTTTCCACCTACTGCCAATCCCTTTCTTATAGTATTATGATAATTATTCAATGTCCGCTTATGAGTGAAAACATATGGTACTCCGTTCTTTTTTCTGTGATAGATCACTAAGTATGATAGATCTAAATCCGTCCAGGTTGCTGCAAAGTCCATATGTTTGTCCTTCTTTATGGCTGCATAATATTTCATTGTGTATATGTATCACATTTTTTTAATCCAGTCCAGTTTCTATGGGCAATGCAGTTGGTTCTATGTTTTTGCTATTGTGAATAGTGCTGCAATAAATATGTGTGTGCAGGTGTCTTTTTTGTAGATTGATCTGAGTTGGGAATATGCCCGGAGGAACTCAAAATGTTCTAAGACTGATGACCTGCATTGAGAAACAAAACTTGCTGATACACAAATTAAATGTCTCATATGGTTTTCCTGCAACTCTAAGAAAAATAACTGACTAACTCCAAATTAGTTTTACCACCTTTATCAGTGATGGACATCTGTTTAGTTTAAGGGGAAAAAATGTAGCTTTCCTTTGCAGACTACTTTCAAAGAGCTCATAACATTAAGAAATCATTTGCTGCTTTATCAAGACCCCTATGGAGTTCATTTATATAATGCACTTGAACAACTTCACATTTGATGAGAAATGTTAGACTAAATTTTTAGTAAATATCTTTTATTATCATAATAGATATTTATACTACATTTGTGTTGGTGTTTCTATACTTGTAAAATGTGAATCTGATCAGTGAGGTTGAAACAAAACCATTATTCTCTATGAATTATAATTATTTTCTTATAATCTCAATTCTATAAAAGCATGAATTTGAATATCATTGGACTGATTAATTGGAAGTTCTTTCACAATTTAGGTTTGATTTATTCAGGGTTTTTTGAGGCCTATCAATTTTTGTGCCTGCCTTTAGAAAACCTAGTATTTTAACATTTACTTGGCCTCCTTTTTGTCCAGCTTGAAGTCTTACAAGTTTTATTGTGCTGATGTTTCTAGTGAATGTTTACCTAAGATGTAAACCTCATTTCTCAGTCCATAAAAAAGAAGATGTCAGTCAGGTGGGTGTGGTAGTACACACCTGTAGTCCTAGCTACTCAGGAGGCTGAGATTAGAGAACACTTGAGTCCAAGAGTTTGAGACTGTAATGTATCCCGATCATGCCTGTGAATAGCCATTGCACTGATGTCAGGGTAACGTAGCACGAAATTGTCTCTAAAAACTTTTTTTTTTAATTAAAAGTGAAAAAGGATGGGCACAGTAATCCCAGCACTTTGGGAGGCCGAGGCAGCAAGATTGCTTAAGGCCAGAAGTGAGAGATCAGCCAGGGCAATATGGCAAGATATGCCAGCTCATCTGCACGAAAAATAAAAAAACTAGCCAGGCAAGATGGTACATGCCTGGAGCTCCAACTACCCTACTCGGGAGGCTGAGATAGGAGGATTGCCTGAGCCCAGGAGGTCGAGGCTGTGGTGAGCCATGCCACTGCACTCCAGCCTGAGCAGCAAAGTGATACCTCAACTCAAACAAAAAATAATAAAATGAAAAGTTTGAAAAAGACAATATAATCCTTTATAAGAGTGTAACATTTAGACCAGGACACGGGAGGGGAACTATCATTCAATTCTCAGGGCACAAACAGACCAAATATCTAGGCAAGTTTTTCAAAGCACAAGTTTTAACTAATAACACAGCTAACGTTAGACCCTAAAACTAATCTTCTGGTTTAGTGGTCTTTCTATTATGCTCATAAGGAACTGTTTACATTTTTAATTACTCTTGCCTTATATGCAGAGTATCTTATCTCTTCTGTATTAAGTGAAAAACTCAACTTTTCTATTTAAGTTCTCCCAAGTATTTCAGAGTCTCTCAATTCTCTCCCCTTATCTCCATCCTTTATTTTTTTCACATTCCATCTCCACATGTGTCACCAGAATCTTTCTCAACCTCACTACCACACCAGCTGATGAAGCTCACATGCCATCCAGGTTGCAGCATCACTAGTGGTGAAGGGGGTGGAATATATGGAGTGGAGGGAACTAACGGTGTCAGGCAATTGATTCCTTACTAATGCATCTTCTCCACCAGAATGTTCCATCTTAGAAAGAGCAAAGCCTGTGCCTGCTCCCCATTAGATATTCAGTGTCCTGCAGAGTTTAAGTGTGAATCCTTATAGAATGAATTCATCCAATTATAGAATGATATAATATATATCATTCCATATAAGTATAGTATATGTCATTCTATATATAGTATAGAATGATATCATACAATTTGTTGTATTTTCACAGTAATGTTGTGAAATTGAAAATAATACTTTTTATGCACTTGAACCCAGGCTTTAAGAGGTTAAGTAATTTACTCAAGACTCCGTATATTATAGAAAGTCTCTTCAATACCCCAAACAACTTCCTATGATAACATGTAGATGTAAATGAGCCTTTTCCAAGGCCCATTTAAGTTCTTACCTCATTACCATTCCTTGGTAAAGTCTGTCTTCATATTTACTATGCAGACAGAAAAACAATTCACTTTTTGTATAGGAACATTGCTTTCGTGCAAATGTTAACAAAAAGGAGATGAAAGAATGAATATAGAAGCTAGCAATTTGAGAACCAGTTCCTTACAAAGACTGTTTCAGGTCCAGTTCAGAACTGGAGAATAAATATGCACATTTGTTCTCTCCAAAGACCTCCACTGAAATAAAAGCTTAGAAATCCAAAAGCAGACTGGGGTGGGGGTAGATTTCCACAAATTTCTGGATGGAGATGAGAAAGGATGTAAAGAACAAAAAGATAGAGGCTCAGAAGCTTTTAAAGGAAGGACAGTGTTAGGTCACACTCTCAGGGGGTGTCTCCAGAATGTCAGGTCAGGCCCGCTGGGGGTATGGGTGTCTGGTGTGTGATCCAGTGTTACATGAAAGATGAAAAGAATTGCACAGAAGTTAGATTGGAAAATATAGTTTATTTTAGAAAGTAAATTAGTGAGAGAGAGAGAGAGAAAGAGGAGATTCACCTCCCCAAGGTAGGGGAAGGGGCCAGAGCCTGGAAACAGGGCCACACCAGAGTCTAGTAAGGCAATGACAACTGGCTGTTCATGGTTGAGTCCTTTTAATCCTTCTCTTTGACTGGGGAGGGTCATTAAGGTGATTGAGTGGTGGTCTGCTCCACATCATCATGAAGGGGCAGGTAAGCACAGGTACTGATGTCAGGTGATGGTCAGCAGGCAGATGGGTGGTAACGTTAGTCATGTGATTGCTGCCATGGTGGTGGGGTCTGTCTGTTACATAGGTCATGAAGGACAGATTAGGTTAACTTGGGATCTTATAGGTGAAGGCAAATACTTGAAATAGAAAAGCTCATTAGTACCAAGCTGGGGAGGGGTTGTAAAGCAACTATCAATAACTACCTCTGAGAAACCAGTTCTGTCCTTAGCTAGTGATTAGAGGGTGGGTTAAGTGAACTGCTAGAAAAACATGAGATTTAGGCAGTGTTAAAATGGCTGCTCATTGGATATATTAAATCCATGTTATGCCTTTTCAGAAAGTAATCTAGCTGTTGAGATTCAGAGAGAGTCTGGCTTCAGGATTAGTCAGTAGGACAGAGGTTAGTGTTTACAAATAGAACTGAAAACAGGAGATTAGTTGGTATGTACAAATGACTCAACCACACTACTGGACACACTTAGCCTATCCCAAGTTCATTCAGGTGGTTTACAGAAATCAGTTTCTTGCAGTTGTGCTGATATCCTCATTTCCTCTTTGGTTGTCAAGCAGAAGCAGCTCTGCACTTCTAAAGACAGTCTACAGAAGACAGGATGTTATTGAAAAGCAAAAAAAAAAAAAAGCTGAAAGCAACTGTTCTTAGAGATTAAGCATATACGTAGTAATATATTTATAATTTACAATAAAAGTATTCTAATTAAACATTTTTGAAAACCTCCCAGACTGTAGAAAGAGATTAACAATTATAAAAGAAAGCTCAGACAACATGAATGTAAGGGGACAGGCATTAAATTGATAAGAAAGTTAAAAAAAAAGAAGAAGAATTTGCAGCAAACAAAAATATAACAGAAGTAACAGAAAAAACTACCTCCAACCCGAAAAGTGACCAAGCCTTCAAATGATTATATCCCTCGAAATCTCAGTCCACTGAAGAAAACAGCAGCAGAGAAACACAAGGGTTAAAAAAAAATCCTAAAATTTCCAGAGAAAAATAATCAAGTCACCTGCAAACAGAAATAAGTCTAACATCAGCTTTTTAATTAACGATATCTGATAATATTAAGCAAAGAGGTAATGCCTCTAAAACATTGTGGGAAAATGGTTTTATACATAGAATTTATACCCATTGAAGTACCAATCACATACAAGATATTTCTGGATATGTAAAGACTCAGAAAATATATCTTCCAACTTTTAGTGAGTTGAAAAAAGAAACAAATTTAGTGAAAAAAAATGAAAAGCCCAAGAAAGAGATGAAAAATCCCAAAAGGAGATTCTAAAAATAGTGGTCTCAGCCCAGGAAATTAAAAAAAAGAGAGAGAAAGAGAGGGAGAAATTCCAGGTGACAGCTATGATGCTGGCTGGGAGGGCATCCATTTCTGTCTGAAACAGTACAATCAATTACAAGGAGTTCTGGAGGTAAAAAGGGAATTTGTTAGACTAAAATGTACGTTTAAGTGGTAGAAAAATTGCAGGATATAATAGCTGAAAACACTGAAAAAAAAGCTAACCAACATTCTATATTTTTAAAAATGGTCCAATTATGAAGAAAACTGAACTGTAGGATGATTTTGTGCTATGTCAATAGACGGCAGTTTGTTGAGTGACTTAGGGTGTCTTGACAGTATGCCCGTGGCAAAGAAAATGTCAGACATTTTCTTGTGGTAATACGTTGGATGATCAAGGCATGACCACATTTTAAATAGTTTCTTAACTTCAGTGTTTTCTCATGGCCCCATTCATCTGTACCTGCTATCACCTATCGCTGGGACACCTTTCCCTCCAACGTGTTGGTGTTCTGGTGAATGCCCCTAGCACCTCTCTCAACTGCAGGCAGCATTTGATTCTGCCTTCCTCTGCATATGGTTCCCTTATACCGCTTACCTCGGGCACCATCTAAGAATGCAAGTCTAGAGCTTTTCCTGAATGACAGGGAGGAAGGGTAGAAAAAAGAGAGAGAACTGTGGAATTAGACAGATCTGGGTTTCAAGCCCAAATATGTCACTGTATTATCCTGGCCAAGAAAATTAGCATCTCTGAGTGTCAGTACTTCTGAGTGTTTATAAAAACAGGATTAGCAATATAATTACTTTGGGGAGAATTACATGAGATGAGGTGCATCAGGTATCTGGCACACTCAATTTTCTCTTTTTTTTCTTGTATCTTATTTATTTAATGTCTGGCCATAGCTGATCATCTTATAGATATCTATAAATATTTTATTAAATGAATAAATAAACTTGTTTGTCTGTTATCAGTTGTAGGACCCACCTTTGTTGGAGAGTCACTTATTTAGAATTGCTCTATTTACGTGGGCAGAATAGGGTTAATATAGGGCAGAAGGGTTGAAATTGTTATCACTGTTATTACAGCTCTCCTGCTACTGTTGATGATGATGATGGTGATGATGATGATGAGGAGGAGGAGGAGGAGAGAATAAACAAACACTTTTTAGAACTTCATAAAGAGCTTTCACCAAAGACAGTTATTCAAATACAATACAATAAAACCATTAGAAACAACATGGGGGTTTAGTAAATTCCTTTCAGTAAGATGGTAGCTTATAATAACATCAAAGAGCACGTCATAAACATAAATAGCAGGTATTTTGAAAATAAAATATTAAGAGACATCCCATCTAAAATTGTAAGAACAGTAATAAAAATGCCTAGGATAAACTAAACAAAAAAATATATAAAGGATATGTATGAGGAACACTTTAAATTTCTAAGGAACATAGAAGATCCAATACTTACAAGTTATACTTTGATCTTGAGTATTATAAAAATGCTAACTTTCATTCTTCATATTAACTTTTTCTGGAACGATTCAATCTGTTTTTAAAGTTCGTCTGGAAACATTATTATGTGTGTACAGTCAGGAAAATTCTGAGGAAAAAAAAGAGTAGCAATGTGGTCAAGTCTTATCAGATATCAAAACATTCTAAAGCTGTGGTAATTACAAGTTTTGCTCTAGAGTAGGAATAGGAAAATTGTTAATTTGAAGAGAGCTCAGAACTAAATACATATAGGATTATAACATATCATAATGGCAGAATTTTAAATCCTTGGAGAAAAATAGATTATTAAATAAATGGTCCAGGAAAGGTGGCTGACACCTGTAATCCCCAAAAAGGATTATGTCTTTGGGAGGCTGAGGCAAGAGGATTGCCTGAGTCCAAGAGTTCAAAACCAGCCTAGGCAACATGGCAAGACCTTGTATCTACAACAAATAAAAAAAAATAGCTGGACATGATGGCATGTGCCTGTAGTCCCAGCTTCTCAGGTCATCTAAGGCAGAAGGATTGCCTAAGCCCAGCAGGTTGAGGCTGCAGTAGCCGTAACCATGCCACTGCGCTCAAGCCTGGACAACAGCATGAGACTTTGACTAAATAAATAAATACATAAATAAATACCAAGGGACAACTGTATAATCATAGGAGAAACAAAACTGGGTTCTTCCTTCACCCTTATATTCAAATAAACCCCGTGAATCAAAACTCCAAAAAAATTTAAATGCAAACACATGTTTAGAAAAAGGTAATTAGACATATTCTTTTGTTGGAAAATGTATTTTAGGCAACTGGAGCCCATTTTTTAAAACCTGATAAATTTGACAACAAAAGTATTGTGATCAAAATAAAAAGACCAACGAAAAGAAAAGAGAAAACATTGCAACAAATTATGGAGAAAATTTTTCTTAATTTATAAATATTTTTTGCCAATCAACAAAATAGAACAAAAACAGTGGAAAATGAGAAAAGCAGACATTTTACATACAAAGAAATGCAAATTGTACATACATAATTGGAAAGAAGCTCAATATCCCTCATCATTAAATAATTGCAAATTAAGATGTTGTTTTTCTATGGTTCACGTAAGTTTTGGTGACACACAACTGGGAGGATATGTAGAATCTCAGCTAATCTTGTTGGAGGTCAATATGTCTTAATCTAAGTAAATTATAGTTGCTCAGATGCTGTGAACTTGCTCATATACAGGCACAGAGAGGATTTTGCACATGCAGAAGGTCTAAATAAAATGATACTGACTTTAACTTTGGTGGCCATACAATGACTGTAAACATGCAGTCTATCAGTAAAGGACTACTTAGATAAATCACTGTGGTCTCACAATGAAATACAGTGCAGCCATGTAGAAAAATAAATTAGATCTATGTAGCCTACTATACATTATATAAAACTGATTGCAAAATGAAGAGCAAATGCAAAATAATCTACAGAGTGCTTTCAACATCATTTTTCAAAATGTGGCTTTATATGTTTAAAACATTCTTGAAATAATGTGTAAGAAAATTCTAAGAGCAGTTGCCTTGGGGAGTGAACCTTAGAGGAATGGGGGCGCTGAGGGGGTAATTTGTCTTTCTTCTATTCTCTTTTGTATGTATTTGAATTGACATTCATACATGTATTTATTTCCCCAATAAAAACTTTAGCTATTTTAAAAATAACATTATAGAAGGAATTCAATATTTCTCATCAAATTAATATAAAAATTTATTAGTTGGTTTATACAATGTGTTTTTTTTATTAGAAGGTGATAGTCTAATAACTTTTGTAATATAGACCTTAAAATGCATTCATATATATTAGTTCAAGTTTTAGTTACAACCACCTTTGGACATGAATTTAACCTTCTATTTTATTGGAGAAGCTGAATTTGCCAACTTATTAATAGGCAGCATCCCTTGCACTGTTTTCCGCACAAGGCAAGACTCTCCCAGAGTCTCATGTTAACTTCATGAGGCCTCTGGCTGCTCTTTTAGCATGAGTGAAGGGAGTCTGGAAGGAACGTGTCTTCTCTTTCATTCACCTGGGATCACTGATACTTCCAGCATGAGGTCAGTGCATTTGGAGCTAGTGGATCCTCTGCCCCACAGGCTCAGAGCAAGTTTTCTTTGGTTTCATAGCAACCAAGCATAAGGTCTATAATTCCAGGAAGCCTCACATCCTTACATTCTTGCCACCCTTGTTCCCTATCTTTGAGTACAGGCCAGCTCCCTGGCTCCCATTCTGTCAAATGTCCTCTGGCCATAATGCTCTGCTCCCTCTTTACTTCATATATGTTTTCTTATCTTTGCCACCGTGTCTAGCACATTCTTTTCAGGTTAGACAGTCTCAGCTGTGACCTGGCCTCTTTGAAGAGCAGATCACCTCTCCTGCCTGTACTGAAATGTGACACTGCTCTGAGAAACCCACTCTCAATGTCTTCTCAAGTGGACAGAAAGTGACCCCCATCAACTTCAGGCATAGATGCAAGATTGCCATTCTCTGTTCTCTTCATTTGCTCTGCTCATTCTTCATTTTTTACAGCATTTATTACCCACTGGCTGACATCATTCCTCCTTTCTGCCTATCCTTCCCTTTCACAGGTCATCATCCCTTCATTCATGCATTGAAGACCACACCTGCATCATTGTCCTTCTCTCACTCCCTTCCTTCCTCTGATCTACAATCTTCACCCGCTTCAGTGTTCATGTGGGCTACCTATCAATCAATCCCTGAGGCTAACACTTTCCAACATCATTCTCCTTGTAGTCCAGAGGGAAATGCCCTTAACTTGCATGGCATGGCCCTACCTCAGATACTCTAATTCCAGCACCCAAAGAGCAATGAACATGCTTAAACTTTGAGGAGAAAATGAAAACTATAAAAAGCAGTACAGCAGATTTGAAAAATATCAAATATAGAAGCCAAGGAATTTAAAGTAAGAAAAAAAAGAAAAAAGGTTACCTCAAAATGGGTAACCATGAGACTGACAGCTTACTTTTCAATATGAGCAAGGTTAGGTAGAAAATATAGAATTATTTCTTCACTATGATGAAAGAAAATGATTTCCAACTCTGAATTTCATATCTAGCAAAATTATATTTTAAGAATGTGGGTCGAAGAAATACATTTTCAGGTAAATATTGGGGTATTTTGCTACCAGAAATTCTGTGTAGGTAAAATTATTAGCAGGTATTCTTCAGTCAGAAGATATACATTTGGGGTCAGTTTAACAATAAAATAAGATAAATTGAACTAGATGATATTTAAAATGAACTATGAAAAAAATAGGGAGAGGTGTCTTCGACCAAAACCTGAGGCTTCCCAACAATTTGAGAATGTCTTGTGATTCCACCATCTACTGTTACCAAAACTAACTTGGGTCCACACACCCAGCACACAGAAAAAGCCAAACACTGACACCAGGATTTGCAGCAAATATCTCCTTATCTAATTTCAGTCTCCTTTCCTACATCAAAACATCCTCAAGATCAGTCTCACAAAGGTAATCAATGACCTTTTAGCAGCTAAATCCAAAGGCAACTTTGAAATAAATTGACGTTGGACACCTATTCCTTCTCCTGCATACAAAAAACTCAGTCTCAGTCTCAGTCAAATAGAGTTCTTCTCCACCCATCCTTCCCTCTCATGCCAATACATGTCAGGGTTCCATCCTTCATCCTTTTCCTATCTTTACAACTCACCTATCCCATAATCCCTATCTGTAGCTAATGACTCTCTCATCTGTGTTTCTGAACAACACTTGTCTTCTGAGCTCTAGACCTCCATATTCTAGTACATCTTTACCAGTTCACACACACTGCTACCGGCTCTCTGTCTTCATGCCCGCTAGGCACTAGACAGACTACACACAATCTCTTATGCCTCCAGGCCTCTGTACATGCTGAAACTACTATTTTGAAAGCTTCCTCTTGCTCCCCTCTCTCAAATTCCTAACTCCCACATATACTTCAGGTCATAGATTGGCTATCACTCCTACTGAAAATTTTCACTGCTTAATAAATGCTAGATTGGGTCTTCTTTTCAAGATGCACACATAGCAGTTGGTGCTCATCCCTGTCTTAACAACCAGAGCTACCATGGACTGCTGTGCTGTTTATGAACTGCACTACAGCAAGACACGTGCTTAGACTGCATGTGAATAGAACCCTCTGGAATGTAAAATGCACAAGTTCTACTGGTAGTTATCATTACATATTTAAATTCCCTATCCATCTCACAAGTAGACTCTAAGCTCCTTGTATAAAAATCGTGCTTTATTTTTACTCATCCTTATTGCCATTAGCATAAAAATATAAACCCATAGTGTCAACTACATGACCTTTAATAATATATAGCTTCTGCCTATGCCATCACTTCATCTCTTCATGCTTCCTTTTTCTGTCTGAAGATCCAGCTGTGCAAATTTCACCATGGTTTCCCAAGACTCTTTCAAGTCTCCATATTTTGAGTACATAACTCAAAGTATATGACTATATAACTACTTTCCCCAAATTCCACCTGACTAGCTTATACTCATCTTGCAATACTTAGATCTCCTGTCACCTAATGAGAATCCCTCACATTAAGGATAAGGGGCCAAAAGGGAAGACAGTTGTAATTTAGAATGCAAGCCATTGTAAAATGTAGCTTTACATTTTATTTGCTTTAATATGCATATGTGCTAGACCTCTATGAAATGGTGCCCTTGTCCATCGCAGAAATACAGACTCTGTGGAAGGAAGAGATGCAATAATCTTCATATCTAAATAATAAGTGGAAAGTGTGAATTTTTTTAAAGACCTTTAAGTGTAATATGATTTGGGGCCCGCTTATGATCACAGTTAGCCTTAAGAATCCTGCTTATGATTTAAGGGGGAAAATATTTACAATAAATATGACAACTTTGGGATAAAAATAGATTATCTGCTGTGGATACATAAACTAAAAACCACTTACATATTTCAGATCCCTTCCAGATATGTCTATCTACCCATCTGAATGCCCCCACCCCAAACCAAAGTGAATAAAGTCTGGAAACTATATGCTTAAATGCTTTGAAGTCCTGTTGGATTCCACAATTAGAAGACTTTCTATAAAATTTGGAAGGCAAGCCGGGCTCGGTGGCTCAGCCTGTAATCCCGCGCCTTTGGAGGCTGAGGTGAGTGGATTGCCTGAGCCCGCGGGTTCGAGACCCGCCTGGGCAAGCGAGACTTCATCTCTACAATAAATCAAAAAATTAGCCGGGCGTGGTAGTGCGCGCCTGTAGTTCCAGCTACTTGGAAGGCTGAGGCGGAAGGATCGC
>CAUYQG010209595.1:0-20492 GCA_963574415.1 Tarsius wallacei
GTGGCTGCTCCCGGCCGCCTCAGCCTCCACCTGCTGGGCTCCAGAGAGCCTTCCGCCTCAGCCTTCCAAGTAGCTGGAAGTACAGGCGCATGCTACCACGCCCGGCTAATTTTTTGATTTATTGTAGAGATGAGGTCTCGCCAAGTTGCCCAGGCGGGTCTCGAACCCGCGGGCTCAGGCAATCCACTCACCTCAGCCTCCCAAGGCGCAGGATTACAGGCTGAGTCACCGAGCCTGGCCAGCATGGCATGTTTTGATCAATTTAGAAAGACAAGTTCTTTTGGGGACAGCACCTGGAAGTGCTGGTTGGGGTGAATCAGGGAGTAAGAGAAAAAATAAGAGCCATCTGGTTGGCTAATCAGATTTATTCAAAGGAAAAGCAAACTTTCTGTTATCTTTGTGATAGGAGGTTTTATCACCTAGGGCAAGAAGCACCCAGAAGTTAGGCTCCTAACCTCCCTTAGAAGGGAAAGACAGCAATGCTGTCCCCCTTGATGCTTACATTTCAAAGTGATGGCTCCAAGTCCTGGAGAAAGACATTGCTGTATTGTAAAACATCCAGCAGTCTTTAAAAATATTTACACCTCAAGCGGACAGAGATCACAGTTACTAGTTTTCTGAAGTAAATGCTTTAACGAAGGAGAGGTCGGAAGCCTAAAGTCAGGAAGAAAACTGAGGTTTAGTCAAGCTGAAAGGACCTTTAATAAATTTCTTGATAAATGTTAATAAACTTTGAACTCTTAAGTTTGATGTTGTTCTTCTCATTATCTAGTCAGTCAGTAAATTCCTAAGTGGGGGGGTAAAAGAATATATGGAAATACCAGATTACTATGGAAATTTTATAATCACTGTGTGCAAAGAAAGGCAGGTATTTTGAGTGGAGGGAATAGCAATATTACATAACAAATATTCATGGTGAGTGTTTATCATGATCTGACTGAAGTATATTAATGCACCTGCTCACGTTCTAGCTTACTCATAAGTATAAAATACTTCAATTTTAGAAACTCGACATATATAATGTTGACATCTAAGATGTTGTTTAAATATCTTTATTTCTGGAAATTAGAAAGAGTTGACAAATTTGTGACCTGAACAATCAATACGCATTGATGTTTACATTTGTGTAATCTTACTCATTGCAAAAGAGTAAGAGTATTTATATGCCATGGTAATGAAAAACATATGTAAGCTTAGTGAACTTAAGCAAGAAACAATATAAAATTTCATAAAATATTATCATTGCAAATTGTTTTAATTCTATTTTTTTCTCAATTATTATTAACTGGGACATCTCTTGAATTAAACCTATCTTACAAGGAAACACAGTTAATGCTTTTGGTCATCATTTGTAATAAATTTCTTTGTGTATTTTTTTTTCCACTGAAAGCTTTATCAAAGTAAAAGAGATAGAGTATTTCCTTAGCTAAAAAAAAAAAAATAAAGCCTGTAATCCTAGCACTTTGGGAAGCTGAGGTGAGAACATTGCCTGAGCCCACAGGTTTGAGAACAGCCTGGGCAACTTGGTGAGACCTCATCTCTACAGTAAATTTAAAAAATCAGCTGGGCAGTAGCACACACCTGTAGTTCTGGCTTCTTGGAAGTCTGAGGCAGAACGATTGCCTGAGCCCAGCAGGTCAACACTTTGCTGACTGTGAACATGTCACTGCAGTGCCAGCCTGGGTGATAGAGTGAGACTCCAACTCAAAAAAAAAAAAAAAAAAGCATTTAATTGAAAAAATCAAAATATTTTGAGCAGATTAATGTCAGAAAAGTAAATTTAAAATTGAAGACAAATCAATAGAAAAGTGCCAATTTTTCTGATAATAGTCTCTTCTGAAATAATGTACTGTAAGCTGCATGAGTTTTTTTACTTCTTATTATTAAAAATTAAATTATTCTCTCTATTGATTATAGATGCGCATTTTCACTGTGCTAAAGAATTTATATTTCTTTCATATATAGAATTGATGTGGCTTAGTATCTTAACACTACTAGTTGGGTAAGCCATGGAACACCAATGACTATCTTTAGTTCAGTTTTCTTTCTATAAAATATTGTATTAGAACAATGGGAAAAATCTTGTATTGAAAACATAATTTGTTACTGTTATTATCCACTTTCCTGAAGATACCAATTTTTTCAAAAAGTTGTTAAGAAAATATTAATTGTTCATTGATGTCAGATTAGTAACTATAACAATATCAGTTTTATAAGAATGAAAATACTGTTGCAAACTTCCAGGGACCCTTAGTGTATTAAGTAAAATCCACTTCTAGATCAGCAAACTCCCAAATACTAAGTTATAGTCTTCCTGCCCTGTCTGAGACTCTCAGCATCTTGTTCTTCATGTATCAGAAAATTTCTCTGACTCAGTTTACTCTTCTCCTTCAAGCCAATCATACCTATTGTTTACACTATTTCTGAGTGGTTTTAACATTTAATAGATCCCACGGTTTGAATGTTTAAGTCCATATTCCTCTGATGCCATTGAAAGCATTCTACAACTTGGTCCCTATTCAGTGACATCATCCAATATTTCTGTCTTAAAATATATAAACTAGTTACTCCAATATTTTTGTTTTATTATATTCTTGTTTGGTTTTGTTTGTTCACGAAGTTGCCCTATTACATGCCTTCTTTCTTTATAGTATTCATTTCATCTTCCATTTGAAATTTTGGCTTTATTTGTGTATGTGAAGATTTGTAAATCTTTCCCAATGGACTAGGATAGTCAAGTACATCTATCAGTACTTAACATTGTTTGCTTTTTCTTTAGTGCAATATATGGTGATTGTACAAAACAATCATTCAGTGAATGAAGACAATAATGTCTATATTGTATGCCATATATATTAAGTTGGGGACTAGATTTAGTAATTCTTCTATAATTTCATATAGCAATCCCCCAGTGTATTAAACAGTTGGAAAACGTCCTAACAAAAACATTACTTTAAATGTCAAATTACTTTCTGTAAGGTGGTAATAAGTTTGGAATGAGTGATTTAGTTGTGTTTATTAAAGACTATATGCCCACATGTGTGTCATTTTGTTAGAAGGCCAGGGAGAGAACATAGTACATTTTATTATGGAGGAGGAGTGTGCAGTGTCTGAAAAAAGAACATTATGAACAAAACCTGTTCACTTTATATGTAATTAACCTCCCAGTGCCATCTGCATTATTAATATTATGAGATTATTACACTGTCTTAATGTATCTGAATTTCTGTTAAATAACATGGTTGAGTTAGAGATGACATTTGCTTTGATTGTTCACTGTGGATTTTGTTTAATTTTTCTAAAGTTGTGGTAGTTTGTTAAATACAAATTGTTATTAGATGATATTTAATCAGAGGTTTTATACCTAATTATACCAAATGTCATCATTCTATTTATTAAAAGGATTTGAAAAATTTCTCAGCAAAAAAAAAAAAAAGAGCGGAAGAATAAAGTAGCTCAAGCCTGTAATCTTAGCACTTTGGGAGGCCGAGGAGAGAGGATTGCCTGAGCTGGTGGGTTCGAGACCAGCCTGGGCAACATTGTGAGACCTTATCTCTAAAATAAATAAAAAAATTAAGCCAGGCTGGTAGCACATCTGTAATTCTGGCTACTTGGAAGACTGAAGAAGAAGGATCTCTGGAGCACAGCAGGTTGACACAAGGGTGGTCATGAGTTGCCTCTTCACTCCAGCCTGGGTGATGGAGTGAGACTTTGACTCAAAAAAAAAAAAAAAAAAAAAAAGATGGATACCTGAATCCTTATAATACTTAGATATTTCCATTAGTTCATACAAATTGGATTGACAGGACACTTAGGTTAAATTTGTAATCAATGTATTAACGAAAAACTTGGAATCCTATGGGATGTACTTCTATATACCATTTGTAAATTATCTTGTTAAATAAGTTGGTTATGGAAAGTAATATCAGTTAAATTAGAATGAACATATTGTTAGGCCTTTTAATTTGAGTATGGTACAATGTCTAAGGTCAAATATTTAACAAAATATCCTTAAAATAGATGTTCTGATATTTTTTAAAATTTAAGATACTTAATAATGTTTCAATTTAGGAGACTTTGTATTGATTTTCAGAAAGGGTAGTACAAATGTGAATGTATATAAATGTTAAAATGAGTATTCAAACCCATTGTAACCATATTCTTTTTTATTTTAGTCTGTGTTAAATGCTCACTTATTGTTATGCTTTGTTAGGAAATAATGTTGTTACCTTCTATGACAGTACGTCAAAGATTAGTGTCAGAATGAATGCTCACATATTTCCCTATACAGGAAATTAAGAATGGGTATTTTCCTGAGTCAAAAATTATTCTCTCTCTGCTTTCAATATTGATAGTAACAATCAAGGCCAGGCATGGTGGCTTATGCCTGTAACCCAGCACTTTTGGAGGCGGAAGTGAGAGGATTGCTTGAACCCAAGGACCTGAGACCCACCTGGGCAACATGGTGAGACCTCATTTCCAAAAAAAAAAAAAAAAAAGATAGTGACAATCTAATTATTTTTTACAGTATAATTTCAAACACAATTTTTGGAATATATTTTATTAAAATATATATTGAATCAAGAACACATGGCATAGATGACAAACGAAAAGTATTGCCAAAACAAAGCAGAGAACTGTATCTCTGAAGCATGCAGCTTATATCTTACAAGGAATTAATAGAGTTGATTTTTTTAAAATTATGGGTATTAGTTTCATATCCAGACCCCATTAAAGAAACCTATAAATATTATAAAGAATGTTTAAACTTTTGAGTCTCTTGACTGTTGGCTAGCAATTCAACTTATTTCCTCATCAAAAATAGCAAAATTTAGATCCTAACATCAGTTTATACTTTAAAGACAAATGAAATGTAATTTGTGTTCCTCTGAGGGTAAAACATACAATTTTTAGTTATATTAATGCAATAAAATCTTTTATAAAATGTGATCTATTGATGAAAGCTGTCTAAACATGGCTACCTGCACAAATGCAGTGTAATTACATGGGATGGTGTGTTGAATCTTAGTGGACATAAGGAAATACCTATTGGAAGGATCTTATATATCACTAGATTTGTGTTCCTTGAAAAATAAAACACACAAAAAACTCAACTAAAGGACTCATGTACTAATCCCAGCATTGGTACTATGGACATATTCAGCTCTCTCATTGGTTCCTGCTTTTATTTGGCTTTAGGGTTTCAATAAAGGAAGTTATAGATGAGTTTTAAATGGTGACAGTTACATGCCTTTTTTGTGTGTTTCGTCAAAACTGACCTGGACATGCTACCAATTGATATAATGAGATGTTTCTCTCATTTAGGTAACACTTCGGGACATTGTGTTTTTGTTCACATGTGTAGGTTGGTCTCTCATTCTTATGCAGAGCTAATCCTTTGTATATAATCCCAGAGTATACCTTCTTTTTCTCCTAAATAGAAGACGTAACTATTCCTTTCCCTTATCCTTCCTGATGTTGAAAGTTATTAATTTAAACAAAGTTATAGATAATATTTTTGTGATTCAGAAAGCACTTAGCTCTTCACAAAATTTAAAAATGTATTCCTAAAGGACAAAAGCATAGCATGACTTTATTTTAATTAATGTGTAAATATGGAATCTGTGAGTAATGAAAGTCAACTGCACTTACTGTTCTTTTGTTACTATTTGTAACTACTTTCTTTGAAAGGCAATCTTAAAAATGAGTATTATTAACTCACTTTTCATTCTAATAAACAAAATTAATCCTATTTCTTCTTCATAATGAAACTATGCATATCTTAAAATAGACTGCATTTGAAAGTGTCTGAATTCAACTTATCATGAGTCTTAAGAATAGAAATCATATCAATGCCATAAATTACACATTTCAATAATGATAACAAAGTTAATAGTAGACATTTTCATATTCTTATTTTCAGGCTGGCATCTGAAAATGACTTAAATCATGGATTTTTGGTGAAAGTATATTTTTATTGATAATGAACTTTTAACAATTTTGGAGTGTTAATTAATGTTTTTTTCATTTGGATTTTAGCATTAATTACTGGTTTGTTTAAAACCAAATGAAACCAAACAAAACAATACAGCTGTCTGATTACTAAAAGCCTATAAAGAGGACAGCACGGTGAACACAAAAGCACAGGGGTGCAATCTGTTGACTTATTATCCTTGAGGGACATCGACCAGATGAAGAGTTTGGTTGTAAATTCTTGGCAATGAGTATGAGTATAGTGAAATGAATTCTAGTGAGAATTAGGACTCTTCCACTGCATTGTGGAGTGACATAATATGACTCCTGAAAAAGTTAACTCCCAGAATTCTTAAATATATTTTGGTTTACATGATGTTGATGAAACTTTTACCCTTGCACTGTGATGAATTTCATATGTATAAAAGCAATTATTGGCATAGACTGAGGTTTAAAATAAATGGTGGCTACTGCTCACATTGTTTACATTTGGTGGTGATGGTAGCAATAGTATGATCTCAATAACAAGGTCAAAGCTTAGTCATTTTTCAATGTAGCAATAGTATGATCTCAATAACAAGGTCAAAGCTTAGTCATTTTTCAATCTTTGTAATTATTTTCTTATACAATTAACATAGTTTTCATTTATTTCCCGTGATTATATATGTCAGTTAAGCTTGATTACAACTTTTCATATACACCCACATTTTCAAAGCTGTTAATTCAAATATGATGTCTGACTAATTGGCTTCTGAATATCTGGTAAATAATATGCTATGAACTATGGGAAATGTAAAATAAATGAAGCCATAACTCCTCATAAAAATCACATATCTATTGGGGCAAAGTTATATTTTTACATGTGTATATATACTAATGTTATTGTCTATGAAAAAATACATAAAAGCAGATTCCTGCAAAATGTATTATAGAATGCCTACATCTTCTGAAAAATAAAGTTATACATTAATTTAAAAGTGGAATGATACAATGTGAGTCTATTAAAAAAGGATCTAAGAGCGCATGCCACTTCAATTTTCCTAAGCAAAATAATGTAGAATTTAAATACTTTGAAAATTAATCAAGAAATAGGAGTGAATATACTACTTGCACCAAACAATGAATCTTTATTATCTTCAATGAACTCTCAATTCAAAAGCATTAATGAATTCTTCATAGTAACTAGCACATACTCCAAAAGAACTTGTGTGTTCATTGTTCGATGATGATCATGATCATGACCAAACGTACTGAAGTTATTACTCCATTATACCTCAATGACACTAAATAAGGAGAATCGGAATAATTCTTATTAACACATTGACACATTGCCAAAGTGCCTAACTTACACCCAGGGAGTAGTTTACAAATGGTGAGCATCTGGATGGTTTTTGTATTAAGCTCCCTCAGGTGGATGCTTCGGTGCCTGGCGTTACTTGGAAACACTTTTAAAGACATGACACCTGCTCAATAACAGTTGCAGATCTAAAGACTAACACACTGAGAGACATAACCCACGTTATAATGAAGCATAAACACATTGGAAAATCTGGCCATCTCAAATAAGGAAATGAAGACATCATAGAATAGCAAGTATATGTTTTTATATTGACCTAATAGTTATTAACATATACACATCTGAACATGCTTTACTGTAATGAAGTATACTCTTCATTACAAGCCAGGATAACTGAATAAAGATGAGTTGCGAGATTTGCACAAGAGCACTTTTTGACCTTTGGAGACTTTTTTCCTTCCAGACTTTATGTTTGTGAGACAAAATGATGGACTTCTTGCCTGTGATGTAATGAGATTATCCAATTTCTCACCTAATGGGCATATTTTCCTACTTGTATCATATACCTTTCCAAACAGCTCTCAAGAGCATTCATTAGGATATTCCTCAAATATATTCTTCCAAGAGATGCACTTCTCCTGTAGTGTATCTCTACATTTTATATGCAGCTCTCCCATTCCGGAAATCACTCTCTACTTCTCCCTTTTCTTTCCTCTTTCCTCTTTTCCCAGACTGAAATTCCTTTGAATACAAATGATTTTCTTGTTAGTCTTCATCTTCTCAGCACAAAACTTGGCAAATAATGGGCACTTAATAAAAATAATTTATTTGATACATTATCATGGTAGTACCAAGGAATGCTAGATCAAGGAAGAAGTACTTTTTTCTCTTTTTTAATAAAAGCATAGATTTCCTGACCTATGAAAATAAATGTTAAAGCTATTACTTTATAATGAAAATTATTAGAAATTATATATTTCATCCCAAATAATTATGGTCTTTTTCTAAACATGGAAGTTTACTCAGTTTAAAATGTTCCAAAACACCATGTCTTAAATTTTTGTGGTTGGCAAAGTAGTCTGACCATTGAATTATAAAATTTTAACTTAGGAAAGAACAAAACATGCATAGAGTTTGCTACTGAGAATTCAGAGTACTGGAATTAGGAGAAACACTTAGAAGGCCAAATGTTTTTAGAGTCAACGTAAAAAGGCTTAGTTCTGTCCAAAGTCAATGGTCTTAGAATTGTCAACCAATTCAGCTATATCGCAGCCCAGAAATGGCTAGACATAATACTTAATGATATGTAGTTTTAATCGCATAAACCCTGAACAGCTTGTGCAACATTGAATAAAAGACAATATTTCCAGTTAGATTTTTGTTTGTTGTTGCTTTTGTCTATGACTGTTGAAATTCAATGAATAGGTGAACAGATTAAAAGATAAAATTTTAGGGTTAAAATTATGTCCTGGATTCTAGATTGCTTTCACATATTAAAACTAATAATTCTATCATATGGTGGTTGTGTAGATTCCTGGCATGTATTTTTTAGTACATATAAAAGTAGTTATTGTTTTTTACTAGGTGATGTTATTTTTAGCACCAATTGTATAATTTTAAATATTTTTATCAATGTTTTGGTCATGAATATTATCTTTAATTTTTAGAAAAGTGAAATAATGATCCTTATTTCTGTTGGCTTGCTACCTAATTTGAGAAGAGCTGGGAAGGAAAAGGGTAGAGAGGAGACATAGGGTTAAAATAACAAAGTGTGCAAAAGTGGATTGCTGTATCTGTACTCTTGTAGGTGCTTCTATCCTTTACTTGATTTATTTTATGAAAAAGAAGAAATGTTTCTTACAAGATATCCTAATGCTTTATATAAGATTATATGTCAGTATAAGTATATATAACATGCGTATTATTAGATATTTTAATGATTTATAGGATATCACATATTCAAATAATATTAATATTTAATTCATAGTATTATAAAACATTAGGTTTATTTTCAATTCCTCCATTTAGGTCATTAACATATTAAATTTATGTTAGCAATGACACATTAAATAAAAATTTATTTTTCATAGAACAAATAATTTTTCTTATTAGAATACATTATACAGACATTCAAAGGTTCTCATTAATTTTCATTTGATGAGTAAATTAGAAATAGAAACAATAATGAAAACATATACATTTTAATTTTTAAAATGGTAATATTATATACAACAATTAATCAAAATATATTCAAGTTATTAATGAATTAATTGAATATATTTGTCTTCTAATTTATAAATAATAAAAATCACTGAACATATTTATATGCCATAAAAAATACACTCACCATAAGATTTATAATTCTTTGAAGCAAAGTAAATAATTTAAAAAAGAAAAGTCACAGAAATTGAAATATGCATTGGATTCGATTTTTTTTTCTTTTCCCGTTTTTTAACCTTGTAAAATTCCAGGGTTAAACAGTTAAATATTTTTTTGTTATTGAGTTAACTAGTGACTGACTGTAAGTTGTCATGTAACCTAGGTTACAATTTCCTGTGTGAAAAAACATTGAGAAAGAAACAATAAATTTTCCAAGTGAAAGGACCCTTATTATAGATATTTATTACTCAGTTTAATATTAAATAAAATACCATTCTAAATTGATCACTTGTTATTGATAGCAGTAAGATAATATAATCCATACTTTTAAATTGAATCTTACACTCTAATTTCCAAAGAATATGTAGGAAAATAACATAAGCCTATGCGAACTATTCACTATTAATGAATCTGATGTGTGCTACAGGAAATTTATCTGGAAATATATAGTCCAATTAGTTAATAAAAAGAGATTGCATTTAGAATTATCAATACAAATTTAGATCTGGAAACTACTATTATTGACTTCTTAGTACGTTTATTATGTAGTTTACTTTGTAGGCTTACGTGAAAAATAAATTACTTTAGGATGAAACTTGATATCTAAGGACCTGGATTCTGAATTGGGAGGAATATTAGAATTTTATTAGGCCAAAGAAGAGAATTTGCAACATAGTGATGCTTCTGACTTTCATTCTTCTGAGTTTGCTGAAACCAGATGCCATTTTTGAGAAGGAAAAAGATAAGAGGATGTAAGATTGTGTTGAACTTTGCTTATTTGGGAATGCAGAACTCTGAAATAAAAAGAAAAGAACTATTTTATTTATTTATTTATTCATTTATTCATTTATTTATTTATTTATTTAAAACAGCTCTGTCACCCAGACAGGAGTAGAGTGGCATGATCATAGCTCACTGCAGCTTCTAACTCCAAGGCTAAGGGGATCCTTTTTCCTCAACCTCCTGAGTATTTGAGATAACAAGCATGTGCCAGAAAGCCAGGCTTTTTTACTTTTGTAGAGATGGTATCTCCCTGTGTTTCGCAAGCTGATTTCAAACTTCTGACTTCCAGTGATCCTGAGATACCATGCCCAGCTAAGAAATTCCATTTTAATTTGATATTTTATCAGGAAACTACCCTTTTAAAAAATCCACTGAAAAGTTGACTTTTTGCAGAATTTAGCTTCAATTAGATGTTGAAGACAAAGACTTCTTTGCCATAAAGAAAAGTAATTCCTATCCTAGTTTGGTTTTATAATGAAAGTGAAGAAATCATACCTTTGCCCTGAGACTATGGAAGACCATTTAATCTTGTCTTAGACTTTTTGTGAGATGTAATAATAACCATGACAAGGGGATCCACTCAACTATTTAAAGACCAATAAACATAGCAAAAGGAAAGATAACACATGTCTAAAGAAAAATTTCATTTGACTCTGGGCCAGAATGAAACACTTAAGACTGGCTGGGGGCAACAAGTGTGAATTAATGCACTCCTGTGAGAACACACGTAAGAGAATACTCAAAAGCAGTTACAGGTGCTATCTCTTATTAATCACAGCTTGCAGAATTCATTTGTAAAGCATTGCTGATAATGTTTTTTAACAAAAATATTTGTCACTATCAAAAAGAATAAGTAAACATGAAGAAATAAGAAAAAACTAACCTTAGATAAGGTAATTTTTGAAATGTTAAGCTTTCTTCAAATTAATTATGACTTTATATAGACAAGACTAGACATAAAAATATTTTGTTTTCCTAAGAAATGAGTAACAATTTATTCATCAAAGATGGGACAGTTTATTCAATAGTATTTTTTAAACATTTCAAAATTCAATGTGTTATAAATTAATTAGAAATAATACATCGGGGCGACTCCTTCGGGTCCCCTCCCACTGTGGGAGCTTCTCTGTCCTCTCAATAAATTCATCTTTCTCAAAAAAAAAAGTAAAGAAATAATACATCAAATCTAAGTCTATGCAGAGAAAAGGAGAAATTTGAGCAAGCTAATAATGTATTTTTTGGTCAAAAATTAAGTACTTTCACATGACTGACTAGATTATTGTCTGTAATATTTCTGTATTGAACAGTTCAGGGCTTTATTTTACTTTAAAGAGAAAACTTAGTTTATCATGTAGAAACATTATGGGGATTATACATATTTTGAATCCTAAAAAATGAATTAATATGTAAAGAAATAGGCCAATATGCAAATTATGAAGGGCTTTCTTGAAAGCAAAAACTTCATGAAAAGTAAACAGTAAATGTATAAGAAAATTGTGTTATGTTATGAAACACTTAAATTATATAAAATTAACCAAAAATCATATACTGCTATGGGAAACTTTAACCTGTTTTCACACACTTTCTTAGAAAAGTGGAAAATTTTCAATAATTTTTTCAGTGAAATTTATATAATTCCAACATATTGAGCAATAATTAAATGGCATTTCTAAAAAGTAAAATATCTTCTCCTGAATTCCAGTTAATTCTCAGAAATTTTTTGAATATTTAGCATGAAATAATTTATTTTAAATGATATTCATTATGAATTTTATTATTATGTCTTAGTGTGTTCAGGGTGATATAACAAAATATCACAGACCAGGTGGTTTAAAAAACAGACATTTATTTTTCACAGTTCTGGAGGGTGGAAGTCTGAGACCAGGGTGTCAGCATGGTCAGGTTCTGGTGAGTGCTCTCAGCCAAGCCTTCCAACAGTCATTTTTGCACTGTATTTTCATACAGCAGAGAGAAAGTAAGACTGCTGGTCTCTTCATAAAGGTTAATCCCATCATGAAGGCCCCACCCTCATAATCCCATCTAACCCTAAATACCTCCCAAACGACCTATCTCCAAATACCATCACATGAGGGGTTAAGGTTTCAATATATAAATTTGGGGAGAAAACGATTTAGTCCCTAGCATTATAATTTCCCCCTTTTAAATAAATGGAATATTGAAAAATGAGTTGTTCGCTTAACTTGTTCATTGCCCACTCGATAATTAAGAGAATTAAAATAATTCACTAGTTCATACATAGTATTTTACGCTGCAGTTGATCTGTATTAAAGGAGAGGTCAAAAGGAAGCAAGTGTAAAGGGTGGATGAGATCTCTTCAAAGGGAAGAGATTCATTTGTTGACTTCACTGTAAAAGTAACAGTTTTCAAGTAGCAAATTGACTTCATTGAAGAACATATTTGTCATTTGTTATAAAAGCATTCCCAGCATTAAAAACACATTTTTCTTATTAAAGAAGAGAAGCATACTTTTATTGGTATTGATAATTTCTTTCATTACACTAATTTCATCAGCAAAGTCTATGAGCACATACCTTAAAATTAGATATGTGAGAGACAGCTCCAGATTTGTTTTGACCAAAAAAAAAAAACATTGTAAGTCTATTAGATAATTAGTGTTTTATCAATGTTAATTTAGATTTATGTCTTGATTATTAGAAAGGCATATGTTTTAAACATTTACATAGCCCATACTTTCACTTTAGACCATCACTGTCAAATGGAAAAATAATGGAACCACATAACCAATTGTAAATGTTCTAAATATCATATTTTAAAAAAGACAATAAAAGAATGAATTTTTTAAAGGATATATTTACTTATACCAATATTTCAAAAATTATTTCAACATTTAGTAAAAGAAATATTAAAACAGTCTATACTTTATATTGTCTTCAAAATACAGGGTCTATTTTACATTTACAGCACATGTCAATTGGGTGAGACAAATTACAATTGTTCACATTTGACTAAGTGGCTACTGCATGAGACAATTCTGCTCTAGACTTTCAATTTTTAGATATATATTTATTAATGATATTCACATAAATTACAGACTGAAATGAAAGCATGCAAGTCTAAAAATATAAGTAAATACAGTATTTTTTTCAGAATCAATGATACACAATAAGAGTCATAAAATTAATCTAACATGTGGACAAAAAAGATCCGAAGAAAATACATAATTTAAGGCAACCCCTTTGGGTCCCCTCCCACTGTGGGAGTTTTTCTGTCCTCTCGATAAATCCTGCTTTCGCAAAAAAAAAAAAAACAAGAAAGAAAGAAAAAAAGAAAAAAAAGAGGAAATACAGAATTTAATACTATAACATCATTTTACTATGGTCCTATCTTCTATGACACCTACTAGGGTATGCCATATGATCCTGAGTTTCGTACCAAATGCTTTTATCACCATTACAATGAGTGAGATAATCCAAGAAATTCACTTAGCAGGTTAAGGGAGTTGAGGATTTGGAGAAAATTTTGTTGCATTACAGGGAACACATGGATGTGGATGTTTCCAAAGATTATACATATTTAAAATCCACAGAGCAAAAGCAAGTAATGATCTTTAGTTTGGAAAAAACCTGAAGAGATTTTTCAGGAGATGATTGGCAAAAGGGTGAACAAATTGAGTATGTTTGCCGTATCTGTTTCAGCCAGGAAAAATTGTGCCTAATTGTATACTCTAGATATATTTCTTGTCTAATGTTGATGGTACTTTATGGAGATAATTACTGTGATATTATATAGTGAGATATAAAGGAATTTAATGCTTTGGATATTCTCCCTCTGAGCTTTTCCTTCATGGTTAGCAAAAAACTCTGTGGCTTTAAATGTACTGTTTTATTATTCACCATATCTGTCATATTTTATTCTTTTATGTTTGTTGAGGCTTTGCAATCAATAAAGGTAATTCTTAGACTGGCTTTCTAACTCATAATTGAGGCATCCCTCTGTTAGTCCCTACTGCAGAAAAGGGGTCTCAGCATCATATACAATGTATTCCTACTGATTGACTATCTCTGATTAACTCAGATATCTGATCCAAGTAGGCCAATAAGAATATATGACAAAGAAAAAAAGTAATATTTGCCACAAGCATAGAAATGAAGTGTCACTGGATCTGAACTTCCTTTTTGATTCATGAATTTCTAATACCGGACTCTCTTGGAGGAACCTGGTTTTACCAAATCCTTAGCTTTGACAATTTAGTTACTCCTTGTAATATGCCTAGTGCCCAAGAAAGTTACCAATAATTTATTTCATTACTTGAAGCAGTCAGAATAATTTTCTGTTATCTGTGCCCCAAATAAATTCAACCAACTCATAAAATGAGATAGAGTGTATTAATCAGAGTTCCACTGTTCCTTTAACCCAGATGCTTCAGAATGGCGGAAAACATCAGGATTATTAGAAACAGAACAGGAACTATAGGAAACAAATGTATTTAAAACTGGCTATCAGGTTCATATGGGCAAAAGACAATGTGCCTCCCCTCCAAAATACAAGATGGGATACTAATTACCTTCACTATTCAGTAAGTATATGACAAATCTTCTTGAAACTTGAGCACCAAGGAATATTGAAAGGGGCATCAGGTTTTGGTGGCAAAAGGAGTGTTATAGACTGAATTGTGTCCCCTCAAAATTCATATGCTGAAGCTCTAATCCCCCATGTGATTGTATTCAGAGATAGGACTTTTAGGAGGTAATTAAGATTGAATGAGGTCATAAGGGTAGGGTCCTAATCTAATGAAATTGTCATCTTTAAAAGAAGAGAAAGATAGATTTCCCTTTTCATCATGAACATTCACCATATCAGCACACAGTGGAAAAGCACCAAGTCAGGAAGAGAGGCCTCACCACAAACCTAACCCGGACTTAGGACCTCTAGTCTCCAGAACTGCGAAATAAATGTCTGTTGTTTAAGCTACCCAATCTATGAGATTTTGTTATGGAAGCTCTAGAAGACTAGGAGGTGGAATAAAGTCAGTTGGCTCTGATATAAAGAATGAAAGATTCTGGCTACTCAGAAGGCTGAGGAGGAAGGATCGCCGGACCACGGCAGGTAGAGGCTGCGGTGGCCGGGAGCGGCCACTGCACGCCAGTCTGGGCGACGGAGTGAGACTCCAACTCAAAAAAAAAGAAAGAAAGAAAGAGTAGACTGTCTGATTGAGAAAACCTTCTTTAACCTAGAAAATGAATGAGACAAAGACTTCGCTTCATTGCAGATGATCATGAAGGTGAAAATATGTTCCATAAAGAAATATAGTGCAATATTTTATGTTAGCATATTTTTTAATTCCACCAATAATTTGAATTGCTATGTATTGCTTTGCAAAACCTTTGAGTTTGTTCCATTGTAAGATAAATAACTCTCAATATGTAAATTCCAAGAAGAACGTTCACTTGCACTAACATTCAGTAGACTCCACTGCAGGAATTTTTGGTACTGGCTTTTCTCTAAATAAAAGTGACAACTAATGGTCTGTAAAAACTCATTTGCTCTGTTTCTTTCTACACTTCTCTTTCACAGAATGTCATTTCCATAGTCAGAAGATATTAGATGTCATAAAATATGCAAAGGTAGTCTTGATTTTAGAACAAAAATAGTACTCTGGACTAACTCCGCTAAAGAAATTTTAAATAAAGTAATGCTCACAATGAATGCTAAAACCACTCGCAGAACTTCAACAGCAGAATACAGAAAAGAGAATGAAAAAATAGAAAAAAAGAAAGAATGAAAAAGGAGAATAGAGTGGTAATCAGGAAAAATCATAATAGGCATTCTTTAGCAATAACCCCAAATATATTATTTTAAAAGAGAAATGTAATTTATGTCATTACAATAATACATCCAAGTAACGTCTTTCTATATAACAATGTTTTTTTAAAACTCTATTTACATTGTCTTAATTATAAAATAAGTTCCAACTGTCCTTTCATTACAACTCTTTTGCTAACCCAGTTTAAAATTTCAACGTGCACCAAACTCACATCTCAAAAATTATAACCTGGGTAAATATGCCAAGATTTAGGAGCTGTCACTATTAATAGAGATAGGATATTGCTAAAGTCAATGTCCGTGTTTATGATGAGATAAAATAACATCTTAGATGGGATAGAATTAATGGACCCATGAAGGTTATTTACAAAAAAAATAAATCCAACAAGTATATATTTTTAAAGAACACCTGAGATTTGGAAGTTTTGGAAGCTAGTATAAAGAAAAATAACCAAGACTCATAATGAAGTCCACCATAAGTTATGAACCCTAAAGAGCTGGAAGCATAATTAGTGTTGTTAAATATGTACCCATAATTTATTTTTATACTAGATTTATTTTACTTAATAAAAGCATGATTTTTACTATACTAAGTTACTTCAGCTCCATAGCAAAGATGTATGTCTCTATTTGGGATTTGATTTCTATGTGGATATGAATCTCATTTTTAGAATTTGCAGCTTGTTGCTTCTTAAAATTATATATCTGGAGGCAACAACATATATTATACCACTTAGAAGAAGAAAATGTTCAAATAAAACATATGGTTTTTGTGCAGCGTAGAGGTGCAAAATGGAGACAGATGACACTTTTATTTATAGGTATATTTCATCAAATTTCATTTTATTTGAAAAATACAAAGCAAAAATTTTAAAATATTTTCAAATAATTACAATTTATAGTATCTACTACTACTATATTGCATTTAGTATAATATAATTTTATTTCAGGTAAAACAATCAACTTTGTCTTTTTTTTTTTTTGAGTTGGAGTCTCACTCTGTGGCCCAGGCTGGAGTGTAGCATGCTCGCTGCCACTGTAGCCTCTACCTGCTGGGTTCAGGCAACCCTTCCACCTCAGCTTTCCAAGTAGCTGGAACTACAGGCGCATGCCACCATGTCCAGCGAATTTTTCTTAATTTATTGTAGAGATGAGGTCTCACCAAGTTTTCCAGGGTGGTCTTGAACCGCTGGGCTCACCTCAGTCTCCCAAAGTGCTGGCATTATAGGTGTGAGCCACTGCACATGGCCTAATTTTGTCTTTTAATACTATTAGCAACATGTTAGTAACCAGTTCTTTTGATTAATATAAATAAGAACATACACTTGAAAAATATGTTGCAATCACTGAAGCCAGAAACAAAAAGTAACTTATCTAGTCAAATATTTAAAAAATTTTTTTCTGGGGTTTTAGGGTTCTAAATAGTTATTTGGGGTTTAAACTAGAACTGGAATAAGCGTCCTGTGCTTGCTTTCTTCCTAAAGTTTACAATGGTGATTGGTGGCATTCCCATGTTGTGTGGACCAAAGTAATCAGTGATACTTATACTTGAATCTACAGTCATTGGCTTTCCTGAATTTCTGCTTTCTTCTTCCAGTTAGCCAGAATTTATGGATTTCAATTTTCCCAGCACTATCAGAGGAAGAATTTAATGGCAGACCTAGAATTATATTGAATCTTAAAAAGTAGGTAACATGTAGGTTGAAAACAAAAGGAAAGCATAAGATAGGCAGATGTGTTAGTAAGAGCACAGGTGAAAGAGGGATGTCCGTGGTGCATCAGGAGACAGTGAGTAAATGGCCTAGACCAACGTAAGGTGTACATAATGTGGAATTTCAAAGGCCTTGAATACTAGACAAGGAATATTCACTTTTACCAAAGGTGGAATTGTTAGATATTGGGGGAAAGAGCTTAGAAAATAAAAGTTTTAAGTTTATTTTTTTAATTACTGCTATTAACTTAGACACTATCCCTACCTAAACTGCTGTTGTCCAATTTATACTACTAGCATAGGCCAGGAGACATTGGTAATGCAGAGATTAATTTAAAAAGCCATTGTCCCAATTCAGGTGTGAGGTATTGAAAAACAAATTAACAGGAATTGATATAGATAATTGAAGAGGAGGAAGACTTTTAAGAATGGGTGGCGGAACATCTTTGATGGAAATGACCTCATAGCTAAAGAAAAAAAAAATAACAGAAAGTAGTCAAGAAAAATGCAAAATGAATTATAGTAATGGGAAGAGAATAAGAAAATTACTTGTAAATAGGTAGATATTTTTAATTTAGAAAAACTCAACTCTATATATTATTTGGCTAATATGAAACTTTGATTTTGTTTAGATATAATTTTTGAATAACTACCTTAAGCTGAAATGCTTTGTCTTTAAATGTAACAGAATGTGGGTAGGAAAAAATTGATAAGGAAGGGACCATACAAATTTCTGAGACAAGAATAGTCAGAGACTAGAACCAAAGTGATGTCTAGTATTCAGTCATATACTAATCATTACGTTGTTTTACGTTGAAGTACCTTTCTATACTCAAAGTAATTAGTATATATGTTTGGGAGCAATGCAATCCTCAGGAAGATGCTTAATACTGTAAAATGGTATTTAAGAGTAAGGTGGAAGAAGGGGAACAACAGAAAAGAAACAGAAAATTTCACAGAAATAAGAAATCCTAATCAGAAATGACATGGAGATATACAGATTATCAAGAGTCTTTAGAGACGCTAGTGATACAGATTTTTCAGGTCAGCCTGGGCTGCAAGAGTGTCAGTTCAATGAATTGACCCGCTGAGTACCAGAGAGGGTCAGCTGGAGGGGTCTGGTAAGCCTAGACTTGGAATTGTTGGCTCTAATGGGCTGGCAAGTCAAACCCTGAAAATACTGCAGATTTGGTTTGGCAGGCTATGTCTGGGGTGCACAGCTCTTCACCTCTGATGATCTTTTGCAGCCTTTCAGGTTGGGGTTCTTATCTGTGCCCAGGAAGAATGAGGGACACAGACAGCTGGAAAGTGAGAAAGCAGGATTTATTGAGAGGACAGAAAAGTTCCCACAGTGGGAGGGGACCTGAAGGGGTTGCCTATTTGGAGCTGAAACGTGGTGCTTATATAGTCCTAAGACTGAACTGATTGGCTAGCACTGGCTGTGAGCTGATTGGTCAGCACTAGTTGTGAGCTGATTGGTCAATACTTAGGAATAATCAGCGAGGTAAGGCCCTAAGGGTGATCTGATAGGTCAATACTGGCAGGAAGCTGGTTGGTTGTTTTTCCACCCCAGCTGTGAGTACTTAAGCTTTAGTTTGGGAGGTTTGTAGGGAGTTTTCCAACATGAGTGTATCAGCCTGCAGGAAGTACGCAACATTGTTACCAGAGGACCCACCCTGTCTGTCTGCCTAGCTTTTCTTTAGCTATCTCCTGTGTCACTAGGAGATAAGTGTGAATTCAAATAACTTTATTTCAATGCAAATGTATCAGCTGATCTCCAGTATTCCAGAGGACACTACAAACATTCTGACACTAGACCTTGGGTTAAATTGAATTCTTAGACAGAAAATAATTGATAATGAATTTATAATTAAAAAGATAATACATTGGGAATAATATCTAATGCTGACAGCAAATCAAGAACAAATGAGACTAAAAATTTGGTTGGAATTAAAATAAAGGAAGATATTAAATATCCTACAGGTCTGATATTTATTAGTAAAGAAATGTGATGAAGAACAGTGATAGTAGACAACACTCTGAGATTGTAAAGCAGGATGATGAGAAGAGTAGGAAAGCAAATCTCTAGACCTATTTTTTTCAATTTTATTTTAAAGTTGTGGAGTACAATTCAGGGTTAAGTATACAAATGGTCATTGTACAGGTAAAGTTTGGGCCTCACTTTGGTTCCCACATCACCTGGTTTGAGATTAGGTACCCTTATTGATGAAGTGTGCCCCTCTGCTCTCTTCCCTGGCAGTTTCCTATTACTGCCAATCACTTTCTTATAGTATTATGATAATTGTTCAGGGTCCGCTTATGTGTGAGAACATGTGGTACTCAGTTCTTTGTTTCTGTGATAGATCACTGAGGATTACAGATTCTAAATCCATCCAAGTTGCTGCAAAGTTCATAATTTTGTCCTTCTTTATGGCTGCATAATATTCCATTGTGTGTATGTACCTCCTTTTTAATCCAATCTACTTTCAATGAGCAGTATGGTTTGTTTTACGTTTTTGCTCTACACTAAGCAAATTTTCTCCT
>CAUYQG010209599.1:0-33699 GCA_963574415.1 Tarsius wallacei
TGAGTTGGAGTCTCACTCTGTCGCCCAGACTGGAGTGCAGTGGCCGCTCCCGGCCACCGCAGCCTCGACCTGCTGGGCTCCGGAGATCCTTCCACCTCAGCCTTCCAAGTAGCTGGAACTACAGGCACGCGCTACCACACCTGGCTAGTTTTTGATTTATTGTAGAGATGAGGTCTCACCAAGTTGCCCAGGCGGGTCTCAAACCCACAGGCTCAGGCAGTCCTCACCTCAGCCCCCCAAAGGCGCGGGATTACAGGCTGAGCCACTGAGCCCGGCGAAAAGTATTTTTATTTGAACAAAATAATAATTTAATTTGTTGTACTTATTTAAGTAGACATCTGGGAACAACACATATTCCACAATTTTGATCCAGGCTTAGAAAAAGAAGTAGCAAGATTGTTTTGAATCTGCTACTGCCATACATTTAGCACATACAAACATTTAATGACATTTGTAGTGGGTAGTTATATATATTTTGAGAATTAATAATATGAAGAAATAAAAAAAAATTTAACCTAAATTATATGCAAAAGGTTTGTGATTTAATGTGAGCAAATACAGATAAGACATAATGTTTCTTCTCACAGATCATCTTCTAGTTAAAATGCAAAAACTACCTTCTATGATTTTAATATTTGCCCCCCCTTTATATGTAAAATCCTAACCCTCAAAGTGATTGCATTCAGAGATGAAGGTTCTGAGATATGCTTAGATACTGAAGGAAGTGTCCTGATAAATAAAATTAGTGCCTTTATAGAAGACACCTCAGAGAGTCACTGTGCCCTTTCACTGGGAGAGGAAATAAGAAGATGGCAATCTGCGACTCAGAAGAGAGTTCTACTCCAAAATTGACCATGATGGCCTCTTGACCTTGGATTTCCTAACTTCCAAAAAAAGTGAAAAATGAATTTCTAATTTTTATAAGCAACCAAGTTTAGTGTGTTTTTTAATTGTAGCCCAAAGAAACTAAGACAAAATTATTCTGTTGTTTTTGCTTGTTTGCTTTTGATTTTTGGTTGACAATGAATTCTGTCTTGGAAGTATCTTGAACCCATGCTGCAAGAATATTTTATTTATTTCTCCTCTATATACTTTAGTTAAAATAATCAATTGTTTATTGACTATTTTGGAAAAATATGTCCCACATGTATAAATGCTAGAAAGATAAGCAGTAATATGAGTTCATTTACACGATGCACAGTCTTAAAATAGAACATTGCCATGTTGTCTTCCACTGACATTTCTTCTTGCTTTTGACTATGATATGAACACATATGATTGTATTACTCAAGATTATAATGTTCAGATTTCTTTTGCTTTTGCACTTTATCTAAATGGAATATTTGAGAGTAGCTGTACTTGCTTTTTTCCTTCAAAATTAAAAACAGTGAGGTCCATTTGTTGACATGCAGTTATATGGTTTATTCATTTATTCTTATTGTTTATAATTTTTCCCAATTTCTAAAAACTTGTCTAATATGGTGATTCTAAAATAATTTTTATTGTGCTTTTAATTTCATTTCTGATTAAGGTTAGGTTAAGCAAATTTGGCAACTTGTGTGTCCTTGTCGACGAAATGACTGTTTATATCTTTTCCTAAGTCATTTGCTCATTGTTAAATTTTTATGATTGATTTATAGATGTCCTTTGTATATCCCAAGCATTTTCTTTGTAGGTCACATGTATTACATCTATTTTCTCTTAAGTTGTGGTTTGTAATTTTTATTTGCGCAGAAATGTACACTTTTTTGGTTTTTAAATTGTTCTTCTTCTCATTAATTGTTTGCTCTTTTTGTGCTTGTGTGACTTTTTTTATTTTCTTAAGTGATTAATATAACATCATGCTCTTGTTTCTACAATCACAGATTTGCTTTTTACATTTAATTCCTTAACTTATCTAGAATTGCCTTTGGTAAATGGTTATAATCTTCCAAGATTTGCTTGAATGTTTTCTAACAAATTTGAAAAGCTGTACACTGCTCTGCAAGTTTTAACATGATATTTCACTAAATATAAATGGGTGGAAAAGATACAATTTGGTGTATTTTATAAATTTTGATTTTTAACAAAAAAAGTATGTCAATTTAAAAATAATATCAATCAAAATACCATGACAATTTGATACCAATAACCATCCAATTAAAAAAAATAACAATAAGAGCTTATGTATTCAGATTTTTGCCTTGATTCATGAACTCAATGTTTAATATATTTTATGATTAAAATTTTTTAAATCACTTATTATGTATCACTACAATAAAAATGTGAATATGATTTGAAACAACAGCTTGGAAATTGGGGGGTTACCATAGTTCTGTACTAGTTAGAATATTTTAGATTCTTAGTATATCTGAGTTACTGTGAGTACAAAAGTGATCAAAACAATATAAATTTTCATTTTTACTTAAATTTTTACTAAAGATGATAAGTAAACAATAAAATTTAAATTATTTTTTATGAGATGTTGGGAAATTTTTTCAGTTAGTTAATAAATCCTTGGGTGATTACTAGTTATTACTAAATGATAACTCTTCCTGGTTATCTTCATTATATCTGTCAAAAATGGGAAAATTTGTGTATTTAAATGGAGAAATAAAAATGAAAGGCGCTTTTTTAGAAGCATTGTTTTTGGGGGGTTTTTTTTTGGGTTTTTTTTGAGTTGGAGTCTCACTCTGTCACCCAGACTAGAGTGCAGTGGCCGCTGCCAGCCACCGCAGCCTCGACCTGCTGGACTCCGGCAAACCTTCCACCTCAGCCTTGCAGAAGCATTGTTACTAAATTTTTAAAACTTTAAAAAAATTACATTGCAAATAACCTAGTGGTTTCTCATAAAACCTATTTTTAATGTTATATCAGGTGACAACTCGATTACTTCTTCCTTCAGTTTTATTGATAGCAAGGAATTGGAAATGACCTTACTTTCAAAAAGATTTGTTACCTAGTCATGAAGATCAATCATATTATTGGTGTCTAGGACTCATACCTAAAAGGCTTTACAAAAATTTTTCAAAAGACTATTAATTATTCCTTTTAATTGTTTTTCAACTTAGAAGCAACTTGTTTAACTTGATATACTAAACATGTATTGAATAAAATAAAATAGAATTTATTCCAATCTACTCTTGTCAATGCAATATATATTTTAATTAATGCATCTATCTTATTTCATGTCTTAAATATATGTGAGTCAAAAGTCACGGAGTCATAGTTTAACTCATTTAGTTTATGGGAAATGATGGTCATATAACCTAACTGGCAAAGTCAATCCTTGTCAAACAAATCAGCCAAATGAGATTTACTTTCTGTCAGAAAGTAACATAAATGTGTTAATAAGTTTCCCCTTGGCAATCATTAAACTTCTAATTTCCAACTCTAAGATAGATCCCTGGCATGATCTTGTGGTCTGGATTTTTGAAAAGCTATATATCTTCAACACTTAAGTTCCCATTCTCTTTTCTCTCTCCCCCTGCTCCCACCCTTCCTTGTGTTCCACAGTATTTCACTCTAGGAATGGTACACAAAGTATTTAACAATTCTTTGGAAATAGAAGAATCAAAAACTCTATTATTCCCATGATCCACTTAAAATTGAGTTTGAAGAACTTTCTAATATGGAACAAAATATGATATCACCTATGCTTGGTTTTTTTCTTAACAAAAATATACATAAAATGCAGAAATAGATAAGACAGCCGTGTGGTGAGATTACCATGCGTTAGCTCATTGGCAGCAGTATTCTGATTTCCCTGTTACCTTGGGAAATTAAACATAATTTTCAAATTTTATAATTGAAGTAGTTAATTCTCAGAGAAGTTAATCAACTCTTCAATATTAATTGAAGGACTAAGGCTGGTTTTGAACATAAAACTGAATAATATCAAAGGCAATGTTTCTGACTGCACCTTACTTTCTAAAGAAACATAAAGGAGTCCAGAGGAGACCAGTTGTGAACAAATTACAAGACAGTGTGCCCAATATCAAGTGCAGTTTATAAAAGTACTGTTATAACCCAGAGAAAGAGACAATTAATTGATTTTTTCATATTTACATTAGTGAATATGTCAGATACATCATATATATTTTTTACGTATTTTACTAACATAATTTATGTACCATTATATAAATATGTTTATGTAACTATGTTTATATAATATATTAGAAGATATGTAGATATATGTATATGTGTAATATAAATATTAGAAGATACATATATCAAATTGACTCTACTTGCCTGAGGTTTCAACAGCCTATCAGAAGACTTGCTTTTCTGTATTGTTTTTTCTAGGTCTGTGAAAAATGATGTTGACGATTTGTTAGGGATTGTATTGAACCTGTGGATTGCCTTAGGTAGAATGGACATCTTGACAATATTGATTCTTCCAATTCATGAGAATGGGAAGTTTTCCCATTTGTTTGTGTCGTCCTTGATTTCTTTAAGCAGCGTTTTTTAGTGCTCATTGAAAAGGTATTTCATTTCTTTGGATAAGTGCATGCCAAGGTATTTTAATTTATTTTTTGACTATTATTAATAGAATTGTGTTTTTATTTGATTCTAAATTTATATGGAAGCAAAAAAAAACCCAGAATATTTAAAGCAATTCTAGCAAAAGGAACATAGCTAAAGGCATCACACTTTCTGACTTTAAACTTTATTAAAAGACTACATTGTCCAAGACAGTATGGTACTGTTATAGGAATAGACACAGAGACCAATGGAACAGGACATAGAATCCAGAAATAACACCACAGACCTTCAACCAACTCATCTTCAACAAAGCTGACAAAACAAACATTGGGAAGAAGAAACCATGTTTAGCAAATGGTGCTGGGGAAAACTGGCTAATCACATGCAGAAGAATGAAATAGTACCTCTACCTATTGCCATATACAAAAAATAACTATATACAACATGGATCAAGGACTTAAATATAAAACCTCAAACTATAAAAATCTTAGAAGAAAACTTAGTTAACACCCTCCTCAACCTAGGAGTAGACAATGAATTCATGGCCAAGTCTTCAAAAATGCAAATAAATGCAATAAAAGCTAAGTTTGACAAATGGGACCTTATCAAACTTAAAAGATTTTGCACAGCAAAAGAAACCATTAAGAGAGTAAGAAGTCCATCCATGGAATGGGGAAAAAATAAAAATAAAAATATATACATATATGTATACACATACACACACACGCAAGCTATGCATCTCACAAAGGCCTAACATACCGGATTTATAAGAAACTCAAATAAATTGACCAGAAAAAAAGTATTAAAAAGTGGATGGAGGTGGGGCAAGATGATGATGGAATTGGTCAGAGTTTGACAGTCTCTGCATGGCTAATGTGCATATAGGCTAATCTGTGTTTGTCTGTGTGTGTAAGTGGTTGAGTGCATGCCCAACTGTGAGGAGACAAATGATCAAGCACCCAAAATCCCCCTGCAGAAATGGTCACCATTTGCCACTGCTCTGAATTTGGCACCCACCATGTACAGAAAGATCCGCCATTACTGGGGCACCTCTAGGGAAAAGGCAACAATCAGCAACCTCTCAGCACCTGGTGCCCCGCCCACGCCACCAGCAGCAGCAGCAGCCAAAAGCAGCAGGGACCAGGGAGGAGATCTGAAGCTGAGCTCTGCTGGAGGGTAAGACGCTGGTGGACACCAGTTTGACACGATTTTCTCTGTCCAGAAGCCAGTAGAGATCTTTTCCAGCTCCCCCAATTCCCCATGGGGTGTCTGACCCATGTAAAGAGTAGCCTCATCAGTCTGTGGACCGAGAGCCAGGAGAGGGGCTAGAGACTGAAGCCCACTATCTACCATTGCCAAAAGCAGCAGTGTGGGAGGCATGTGGGGGGGGGAATAAAAACAGACACAAGAGGGAGATTTCTTTTTTTTCTTTTTCCCCACTCTCTCCACACGTAACTTCTGATTTGACTTGCCCCTATTTCTCCTTTTTTTTTTCTTTTTTTGCATATGGGTATATTTGAGGGAGAATGCATCTTTGATTTGTTTTTGTTGTTATTGTCTTCGGGTTTTTTGTTTGTTTTTGTTTTGTTGTTTTCTTTAACTGTTTATCTGTTCGTTTGTGTACCTGTTTTCCTTCTTCTTCTTTCTCTTCCTCCCCCTTTTGTCTCCCCTTCTTGGTTCTCTTCCTTTTTCTCATCTCATTTTGGTTTCAGGTGCATACATGTGCCCCCATTACATGGACAGATTGTAAGGCGGTGGTATCATAGCTCCTGAACCACATATCCTCCCATTAAGTCTCAATTAAATCTCAAATTGCTACAAGACAACACAGGCAACCAGTCTGGCTTCAAAGTTGAACAAATCCAGAGGATCTACATAAGGAAGAATAGGGGATGAATAAACAAAAGTGAAAGCTATCCCTCCATCACTGAGCAACAGAATTAAAGAGAGGGAAAAAAGGGGTGTATGTGAAACCATCACAAATGAAGAAGAATCAAAGAGAGAACACAGGCAGCCTCCAGACCCCTGGGAAGACAGCACCTGAGAATATAGACTTTAGAAATCAAACAATTAAGAGTCCCCAGAATGACTGGTCTCAAACCACAAACCTAGATATCAAGATATTAAAAGAGAAAATACACAGAAATGAGGAGAGACAAGAAGAAAGAATGAAGGAGTTGATAACTAAGATGACAGGAATGAAGAGTACATAAATGAAATAAATAAAAAGCTGATAAGCATGGCAAAAAATAATTGACAAAGCAGAAGAAAGAATCTAAGAGATTGAGGACCAAAATCATGGCCCTCACAAAAGCATGGATGCAGCTGGAGACCATTATACTAAATGAACTACACAGAAACAAAGAACTGAATACTGCATGTTCTCACTCATAAGCAGACCCTGAACACTGGTCACACTAGCACAAAGGTATAATCGGCAGACACTGGACACTGCTCGGGGAGGGAGGGAGAGAGAAAGAAAGGGGACACATTGCTACACAATGGGTATCAGGTACACTATCATGGAGAGAGAGAGAGAGCTTGCTAGAGGCCCAAATTGCCTGCATGTAACTTGCTTATGTAGTAAATCCTCACGTGTACCCCACTACTCTAAAATAAAAGTAAAAACAAAATATTGTTTTTCTTTCTTATACTGCATTTCTTTTGCCTTTTATGAACAATCTTGAAAGACATATCCACTGCCAAGTACTAAATAGACTAGTATTATTTTCTGTTCACTTAGTGACTTCAACTTATTTACACACTCACTCAATATGTTTTGGGACAACAATCACATTTTTTATTATTTGGAAAGTTTCTTTTGGGACTCTCATAATATTACCAATTTATTTGCTTAATCTTATAGTTGTTCCAGTTAAATGTGCATGGAACTGTTGAATCATCAGTCCTCAGGTGACTCAGTGGGAATATTACTGGTGGTAATTAAGTTATGATTATAGAGTAATGACTTCAAGGGAACTGATGGAGTTTCCTGGTAGCACATTTAGTGTGAGTGTATGCATGTTCACATTTCCTTAATAGTATTTTTCCTATATGTTAGTTTTCTTTCCTTTTTTCTCTTTCTGCATTTTCATTTTTCTTTCCTATACCTTTTACTCTATTGTCTAACTTATATAATCTCAATGACCATTTATGTAGTTCTTAGTTACTCTTAGTGTACTATGCCAGGTACTGTTAGGGTGAATATTGATCTTCACAGACTCTGCCTTATAGAAATCTTTAACTTTTAACTTCCTCATTTGAGGAATTATAGAATTTGGTTAGGCATGGGCAAGAAAGAAAGAAAGAGTGTTTTGTGTGTTTTTTTAAAACCTTTATTTTTTTCTCTCTCAATTTTTTTAAGGCGTGGGGTAAAATTCAGGGTTAGGTACATAAGTGGTCATCATACAGGGAAAAATTGTGCCTTCCTTTGGTCCACAATTCACCTTGTTTGAGATTGGATACTCTTATTGATGTTATCTGTCCCCCATGCTTCCTCCCCTGGCAGTGTCTCACTACTGCCAATCCCTTTCTTATAGTATTATGATAAACGTTCAGGGTCCGCTTATGAGTGAATACATGTAGTACTCCGATCTTTGATTCTATGATAGATCACTGAGTACTATAGACTCTAAATCCATCCAAGTTTCTGTGAAGTCCATGATTTTGTCTGTCTTTATGGCTGAGTAATATTCCAAGCTAACTCATTTATGCCTGCTCCCATGTCAAGTATGTCCTTGGGGAATTGACTGCAGTTGAGTTTTGTCTTTCCAATAGCTTACAGACATGAAGTGCAGCTATGTTCTGATTAAATCAGACCTGCAGCCTTATTATGGCTACATAGTATTCTTTTATAATTGCTTAAAAATATCTAGAAATAGCAAGATTTTTAACAATTGTGTATAGCAACTCTTCTTTGCCCTTAATGCAAGCTCAAAGTAATGTTCAGTGTATTTTTTCCCTTTTACAAATTGTTGATTTTTATCAAAATTTGTTAAATTGACTCTATCTCATTCACAATCTAGTAATATCAATACAATAAAAATTGATATGCTCTATTTTGTCTGAACCATAATAATACATTATTTCTCTTTTTCAATTCTTAGTATCTCTTATAACCCATATTTTCTTCTCCAAAATAAAGGATATGGTCATCTGTCTTACCAGCTTAGTATTTGTCTTTTTTCTTGTATTGGATTTCCCAGTTACCAATCCAATTTTTCAATGATAAAACTCTTACAAGAAATTTCTGTCTGGGAATCTTTCACACATTCTTGATATATTAGAGAATTTGTGTAAGAATTAATTTCTCACAGAAGAATTCATTTCACAGTAGAAAAAAATGACTGTTAAAAACACTCTGAAGATTCTGAGTCTTTTACAAACTAAAATAAATGAACACTATTGTCACAATTTATTAAAAATTTTCACCTTGTTTAAACTTTGTAAGCCTACAATTTAAACTCTCCTTCACATCTAGTTTTTCATGCATAACTTTTTTTTTCTTCTTGCAAATTCTGTATATTGATAATAGAATAGTATTGTAGGTGTTGTTCTCCCATTTGTATACCATGATTTTTTTCTGTTTGAAGGTTTTATTTATTTAATTTTTATTGTATTCATTGTGGGATGGGTGAGTAGACAGGTTAAGAAAGGGTACTGATAAGAAAAAAGTATGAGCATAAAACTTCTTACATATTGGGTAGTGTATTTCTGTGGATATTGAATATGTGTCTTTAAACAATAAAGCTTGTTGAACTCACAATTTTTATGTGTTTTTTGTTTCAGGTTACATTGTTCTAAAAGTGGGTTCTTATTTTATTACAGGAACATTTATTTTTGGTGTATAATTAATAGAATTCTGGGAAATATTCACAACACATTTGCAAAACATGCTCATGTAATTTTGTGTAGAGTTCACTTAGAAACAACTCTTGCAATATTTTTATATTCCTACATTTCTTCCTGATATCATCATAGGTTCATCCAGTATTCCCAATGCAATGCTGATTTCTGTAAGGACAACTTTCCTAGACCTATTTTACTGTTTAAATTTACAGTATGCCATCAGTTGGGATATTTAGATAACTTAATACTTAGATAAGGCTATTGATTATTTTTTAAAACAAACACAATGCAAAAGCTGAATTTATTTTATATATCACTTCGGTGTTTTAAAGATTCTTTCATTATTTTACTTGATTCAAAGTATAAATAATATCACAAGTTTGCTATTCAACTTTATACCTAAGGAAACATGCTAGCAGGGAGACAGTCAGTGCTCTCTCCCATTACTACATACCTTGTGAGCAGAGGTACTAGCTTTTTTTGTTCCAGACCACATTTTCAAGGATGTTTGAAAGTGAGAAATAGCTTTTTTCCTTGAGGCGGAAGGCAGATTGGTTTACTGTTTGATATGACATAGAGCATGTCTTCAGTCAGCGAAAGGTCAAACAGGTTTTCTTACAGCCCATTATAAAAGTTAGAATTTCCCAAGCTTGGGGTTCTTCAGCTGTGATGTAAATGCACTGCACATGATGCTTTAACTTGTATCACAAGGGAAAATAATGGGATGCCCTATATCACGAGGAAAAATAATGTAAACATAAATAAAAACTCCTTTGTTTCTGACCCAAGAGTATCATATTATTTGTTAGCATCTGTGAAACTATGGCTTGCATGTGAGGCAAAATCTCAGGTACTTTGCTGTTTTCAACAAGTCTCAGAGAAAATAAGTGAAAGCAGGATTCCTGAATATGGATGATAAATAGTACAGTTATTATTATGTTATTATAATTATTACTAAATCTCTTAGAATTATTGTTTTCTGAAATAATAACACAAGAATTCCTTTTTAAAATGACTAGTCATGTGAATAGTGCAATAATTTCTTATTCATTGACTTTAAAATATTGTCCTACATTTAAGTACTGAAAAGTAACAGTTTCAAAGTAGAATAATATAATTCACTTATACAGTTTGGTGATACATTTTTATAAAACACTAAAATTGGTGAAGACAAAAATTAAAATAAAAGTGGTTGTTTTAGGTACAGGTTTCTGTATATTTTCACACAGTCTTTTTTGAATATTTTTTCTATCTAGTTGAACTCATGTTTCCAATTTTATTATTAAAAATTTATTTATGCTAAGCTTGCCTCAGAAAATATGTGAAATTAAATAAAAACTTGGTGTCAATTTTATTTTACTTTTTCACTTACTACCACAACACAAACATTTTAATATAATAATAAAATTATTATTAGCAAAGTTATATAACTAGAGCATATTATTCTATCAATTGTGTACACAACAATTTATTCAACATCTTCTTATTATTGAAATTTGGATATGTTCTATTTTCCATTATAAAAATAATATTGTGATTATCACTTTGTGCATAAACCTTTATTCACAAATTCAGTGAAATTATATAATGGGTGTTTAGCAGTCAAACTGCTTGTTCAAAATTTAAATATACTTAAATACTTTGACTTATATTATTTAACATTTATTCAGAAATGTTGTATTATTTGACCTTTAGTACTAAAATATATATCTTATAATTTGGTATGTTAAAGGTAGGAGTCACACTTGGCTTTATTTGGGTGATAATTTGTGGAGTCAAACATGAAAGTTATGTTAGTCATTTATTTGTCAGTCACTTTTGTAAAATGTCCGTTCATGTTTTTCCAGCTGTAATGCTACTTTAGCTCTCTCCACTGTGATTATTTTTTTATTCATCTAACTCCACACATTTTTTAAGGAGCAAAGGGTTTGCATATTAAAATAAATCATATTTATTAATCACTAAAATCCATATGTTTCTGAATAGTGTGTACTCTTTGTGTTCAAGTAATGTATATAAGCTTCATTTATGTTATATTGTGCCTATCAATTATGTTGTATTGTTGTTGTAGTTCATGACACATATATACCATATTTTTTAGTATTGATGATTGTCATATTGTTAACATTGTAATAACTTAAATCAATAAAAATTTAAATAACATTGCTACAAGTATGCTGTCCAAAAAAAGATAATTATATTTAGTTCAATAATTATTTTATTCTGTAACTTGATTGCATTCTTGAGTCTTCATTCGTGTTTACAATCAGCACAAACTTCTAATTCAAGAATCACAGACATTTCTATTTTAAAATTTACTTTTGAGTTAATTATCAATTCAGAATTATTGAATAGATTCAGATTTAACCTTAAATGCTGCAAGGATCTTTCCCTCTTTCTATATCGCCATGAACAAAGGTGTGTTTTAAGTTCATAATGTGGCCAAGAGTCTTGTCTGTTCTATAGTCTTCTATTTTTTTTACAATGGTGATTTGCATGCATGTTTGCACTCATGGTCTGTTCTCTCAGCATACATGAAACCAGACATTACCTCTGGTTGATGATAATGGACACATTTAAAGATATTTCAGGTAATACTGGTATGTAATTAAGTATGAAAATGTAAAAATTGTATTGTTTTGGCAATATATGCACCCTATAACTATTGACCTATTTCAGATATACAATATTTGACTAACCCAAAGACTTTTTTCATGCTCCTTTCCTAAAGGACAACTGCTTTTCTGATCATAGATAATCTTTTTTCCAAATCATAGACAATTTTTGCCCATTTCAGATTTTTATGAAAGTGAATCATTCATTATGCATTTTTGTCTTAACTCCATTGCGCAGCATAATATCTCTGATATGCATTCATGTTATAGAGTCTACCTGTAGTACATTTCCTGTTCTTGCAGAGCCTACAGCATGAATATACTTCAATTTGTTTATACATTCTCTTGATGGATCCTTTTTTTTTTCCAACCTGAGTTATGAAAAAAGTTGCTATGGACTTTCTTGTATAAGTTTATATGTGTTTCTATGGGTTGAATTGTGCTCAATATAAGAATATGAATTCGTATATCGAAATCCTGACCCCTAATACCTCAATATGTTATTGTATTTGAAAAAAAATAGTGTCTTCAGATAATTAAGGTTAAATGAGATCCTTGGGGTGGGTTTTAGTCCAATTTGACTGTTATTCTTACAAAAAGTGGAGATTAGGACATAGGCACACGCAGAGGAAAGATCATACACAAGAAACTGACAATCTACAAGCTAAGGGGAGAGATCCTCAGAAAAAAAAAAAAAAAAACAATGCCGACACCTTGACCTTGGACACCCAACCTCCAGAACTGTGAACGAATAAAATTCTGTTATTTAAATCATGCAGTCTGTGGGACTTTATTATGGCAGACCTAGCAAACTAATATTTGTTTTAATTTATCTAAGTTAAAATATATAGGAGTTGAAACTGTTGGGTGGTAGGTTGCTATATCTGAAATTTTTCAAGAAATTGCCACATATTTTTCCAAAGAGTTTAAACCTTTTAAAAAATTTCACCAGCAATTTATGAGTTTTTCCAATTGTTCTACATTTTCTTCATATTTAATATTGGTTGTTTTGATTATAATCACTTTAGTTGGTGTGGCATTGTTTTTCATTGGGGTTTTAATTTACGTTTCTTTAATGACAAATGATGTTTAGAACTTTTCTACGCACATCCATATAATCATCATTTGAGATATGTTTCTTCAAATGTGTTTTGCACTTTTTATTTCCTTTCTTTCTATTATTGTTATAGTATTTATCAATATATTTCGTACAACATTTTTATCAGATATAAATTTCACAAATATTTTCTCCCATTTGCTGCTTAAATATCCATTTTCTGAATGAAAGAGTGGGAGAAGGCATTAACCAAGTCTATAATGGCATGCCAGCCTCCTTGGCCAATTTATATATACTTTTATCACATTAGACATAAGAACAATAATTGGAGAGGACACTTTGTTTAGTCTTTCACATCTCATTGTTAAGCTCCAGGAACTATCTGCCTTGTGTACTTGTCAGACAAAAATATCAAACTCTCACTTCAGCCACATCCTTAAGAAAAGTGGTAATGTTTTGTTGCCTTTGGAATTCTTAGGAATTTTGAATAAAGTGCAAACTTTAATAATGTTTTAATATTGATTTATTAGTTATAACAAATAAACTCTAATAGTTAGAATGCTGATAGGGGAAACTGTGAGGGAATTCTACTGTCTATGTAAAGATAAAACTTCAAAGACAATTTATTAAAAATAAAAAGGGAAGCCAGATCCCCTCAAAGAAAGACCCTACAGCATTTCCACAGTATAGAGCATAAATCTTCCTCTAAGCATTCCCCTTAAGGGACTGGGAACCATTTACTGGAATGACTGTGCACTGAGGAGAAAGATATCACGACCTTTCAAAGATTAGTATATGCTGCCTCTGAATTGACATTGATCCCTGCACATCAAAAATGTCACTGCAACTTCCTAAGTAAAGAGGGTACTTTTGGTATCAGGTGATAGATGGAGTTTGAGTCCAAGTCAAACTCATGTTGGGCCAGGTAGTGAGTCATTCTGTGGTTACTGTGTTCTCAATTTCAAAGTTTCTGACTGGAGTTATATTAATTGGAATTATTATTATCAGAATCACCATGTTTGCTCTCTGACCTAAGAAGAAATGGTCAATGCAGTAGGAATGACTACATAGATGCCCTGGAGTTTTCCTGCCCTAGCAATGCATTAAATTAGAAGCACAATGTTATTCCTGCAGAATTGCAGAAATTAGTACCACCATCAGTTAATTTTAGAAAATGTGCAGTGATTTGGATGAAGTGGCCAATGAGTAATATGCAAAACTTCTTAGAATTGTGAGATTCTGGAGTTCAACAGAAAGTAAAACCTAAGGAAGATAAGAATAGTACTAAAAGGCGGTAACTTGAAACTTCATGGGTTCAGAGATACCACGCTGTTAAAACGGGTATCGTAAAGACAAAAACTGCAAGATAATACTTGAGTTTTTGTTCTTATTTTCAGGGATTAATATCCTTTACCTGAATGCATATTTTAAGTGGCCAGTTTGTGTGAAAGGAGGGTTTTCTTTCCAATAACATACAGAGCCATTTCACTACCTAAGAACCCCTGTGGTTCACCTATTAATTTCTTTCCAACTCCCCAAACTCTCTGGCAACCACTAACATTTTTGCTTTTCTGTAGTTTTGCCTTTCCAGAATATCATATATTTGTAATCAAATGCTGTGTAGACGTTAAGATTTATTTCACTTAACAGTAAACTTTTAAGCTTCCTCCATGTTCTTTTCATGGCTTGATTGTTAATTTCTTTTTATTTCTCTTTTTTTTTCAATATTTTTATATCAATGGCGTGGAATTACCATTTTTTTTTTCTCAAGTGGAGTGGCAAAAGAAACAGTTTTATATGTTTTGTTCTTCAATTAGTTACATTATTTCTAGGTACCATTTCTTCATCTTTCTTGTATTTCTGCTTTTGTTTTGTTTTTTATTTTTATTTTATTTATATTTATTTTAGAGTTGTGTAGTACAAGTGAGGGCTTGCAACATAAATAGGCTGCATGCAGGTAAAGTTTGAGCTTCCGGATGGCTCTCTCTCCCTCTGGTAGTGGACAAGGTAAGAATGTCTTCAGGGTACATGCCTAGCCATGGAATTGGTGAGTCACATCTTTAATTTCACTGTATATTGCCAAATTATTCTCTAAATAGTCATTCCAGCATGGATTTCCAATAATATCACTTAAGAACTTTCACTGCTTAGCCGGGCATGGTGGCGTGCGTCTATTCCAGTTACTTGAAAGGCTGAAGCGGAAGAATTGCCTATGTTAGCATGTTATATCTTTCTTGTCCCTTTATTTTTAACTTCTCTGTGTATTTACATATAGATTGGGTTTCTTACAGAAAAAACAGTGTTGGATTTTGCTTTTTTGTTGATCTATTTTGATAGGCTTTGTCTTTTCGTTGGTATATTTAGGCCATCACATGTAAAGAGATTATTGCTATGTATTAGTGCCCATCATATTTGTGACTGTTTTAAATGACTTTCAGTGTTCTTTACTTTGTTTTTTGATAACCTCTCTCTCTTTTTCTGCTTTTCCATTTTTTCTGGTTTTAATTGATCATTTTCTATGATCCTATTTTCTCTCCTCTCTTAGCATATCTGTTATACTTCTTTTTAAGTTTTTATTCTGGTGACTGCTCTGGAGCGCGCAATCTATGTTTACAACTAATCTAAGCCCACTTTCAAATAGCACTATATGCTTTGCTTGTGGTGCAGGTACCTTATAAGATATTACCAATTCCTCTCTTCTGTTCCTTACAACATGACTATCGTTCATGTAATTCATCAACAAGGGTACCTGCATGATGAACATTTGTATACCTAATCCTGAATTGTACCCCACATATTTAAAATTAAAAAAAATTTTAAAAATAATTATTTATCCATATTTTAAAAATAACCAATACATTTTTACCTTAAAGAAAAAAGTTCTTTTTTAGTTTAAAAAGAATAAGAAAAAGAAACATTTTTATTTTACCTTTATGCCCTCTTTGATGTTCTTTTTTATGTATATCAGAGTTCTGACCTACATTATTTTCATTCTCTCTGAAGCATTCTTTTAACGTTTCTGGCAATGCATGCTCTTAATTTTTATTTGTGTGAGAATGTCTTGATTTTTTTCTCTTTGACAAATAATTTTTACTCAATATAGAAGTCTAGCTTGGAGTTTTTATTTTTTTGCTTTTATTTAAACACTTTAAATATCACATTCCATTCTTAATTTTTGCATAGCTTCAGATGTGAAGTCTAATGTAACTTTTATGCTTATTCCTCTACTGATAAGTAGTTTTTTTTCTCTCTGTGCTGTCTTTAAGATTATCTCATTATCTTTGTTTTTCTATAGTTTAAATATGCTACAACTATGTGCAGAATTGTTGGTATTTATCCTGCTTGGTTTTTTTGAGTTCCTGTTTCTGTGATTTGGTGTCTTTAATTAATTTTGAAAAATTCTCAGCAATTATTACTTCAAATAATTCTTTAGTTCCTTTCTCTTTTTCATTTTTTTATATTTCCATTATATATACTTACACCTTTTGTAATTGTCTTAGTGTTCTTGCATCTTATTTTCTTAAAAAAAATTATATTGTTATATTTGCATATCAGTTTAGAAAGTTTTAATGAACTCATCTTGACCCTCACAGATTTTTTTCTTGGCCACATCTAGTTTGCTGATGAGTCTGTCAAATTATTTATTTTCACTCCAGGGCTTTTGATTTCCAGCATTGTTTTGTTTCTTTTTTAGAATTTCCATTTATCTGATTACAGTACACATCTGTTCATGCATGGTGTCCATTGCATGCTTCTTGCATGTTTCCATTAGGGTCCTTAGCATATTATTCATAGCTATTTTAAACTCCATGTATGATAATTCCATTTTGTGTCATATCAGAGTCTGAGGCAGATAATTGCTTGTTTCTTCAGACTATTATTTTTTCTTGTCTTTTAACATTATTTGTAATTTATTGTTGAAAGCTACACATGATGCAGCAGATGACTGGAAATGATGTAAACAGGACTTTTTTGTTATCTGGGTAGAAAGAGGTCTGTGTTTAAAATTGTTGTAGTTTTATGTGTCAGAACCTTCACTTTCTCTATAATTCTTATTTATTTCTCTTCTGTTCCTTTGGGTTTCCTGAAAGAATCCTTCTTAAATAGAGTCCGAGTTGCAGCTCTTTCAGTGGCCATTCACTGTTCTTGTCATGGAGCCCTGTAGATGTGGTGGTAACTCATGAAGGAAAAGAAGTGTTCTATAATTTTATTATTAAATTTCAATTCTTTAGTGGGCTGAACTCTTGAGCTTTTATTTGTGTTCCTTTATCTGAGATAGAAAGACCAAAGGAGATGGAGATGGCTAATTACTTTTTCTTCAGGTAGTATAAGGCTCTGGCTAAGTTTATTCCCTTGAAGGAAAAATTTCTATTATGAAAAAAATATTCTGGGTATTTTTCAGAATTAATACCTTTTCTCTTACCCTGCCAGAGTCTCGGCTGTTTTTCTCAGGTCTCCACCATGAGAAACTGGTGAAGATTCTGGGGGTAAAGCACAAGGATGTGTCAGGGCCCTGCTAAGACTAGGACCCAAGAAGTTTCTCATTATCAAGCTGTTCTACTTGCAACATCTAGAAAAACTGACATTGTGTTCCCACCAGCTTTTGCTCCTGCAGGTTTAGTAGGCTAATTTCAGCTGTGATTTGCTTGTTCCTTCAGATTCTTGAATATAAGTTTTTCCTGTGGCATCAATTCTTTGATAGATCCAAGGAAAACTGATTTTTATTGGTTCAGGTTTTTTTCTTTTTTTTAGTTTTAAGGAAAACTAGATTTCTAAGCTCTTCATATATCATAGTTAAAACTAGAAGTCCTGACCAGATTTTCAAAAATAAGATAATTCCTAGGCTTCCATTTCAGTCAAGGGGCTCTAAGTTTATTAAGTTACTTAGGTCTGAAAGTAGATTAGACAGCATAAATATCTATCACAGAAGCTTAAGTTGGGATTTACCACTACCCATAGTTCTCCTTACCACTTATATAGATCAAGCACTATATAGATCAAGCACTACCACTTATATAGATCAAGCACTATCACAAAATGCTAATTTCCCTTTCACCCCTGAAGACAATATGTACAATTAGTCAGCTCCAGAGATTCCAAAAGCCCAAAATATTATGATTACTAGTATGACTGTGGTGCTTTTTATTATAAACAGGCCCCTCTTGTTTTCATGGTTAAGTGCTACTACTTGACCTCTGCAACCTCGTGATCTGATCATTCCAATTGAAATTGAACTGGAAATTGAAATCATTTCTTTGATTTTATTCCAATTGAAATTAGGAAGTCAGTCTCAGTCACAGCAATTCCCATGACCATACTTGAACCACAAATGAGAACAATCAAGGTTTTTTAAATGATGTAGATGCTTCCTTCACTACTGTGAATTTCATCAGCTGACTGAAGGGAGTGCTTCTTTTGCCTGTGTGAGATGTATTTGAGGATTGATATGTAGACTACAGAAACTAAATGCATCCCAACCTTTATAATCTCTTGAAGATTTGTGACTCTTTTCTCCAAATCATGGCTACGAAAGTCTGTCATATCAACATGATTATTTGTAGGCCACCTGTGAGTCCAAGTTTCAATCAACCAAGCAACTTTCAGCTGTATGAGGTAACAAACTAAATTTAGATTCTAGTAAGGACATGTTAAAGTGTTTAATTCCAATCTCCCTATTCTAACACCCTGTGAACCCAACTCCATACTTGTTATCAAAGTGTCTATTGATATATAATTACAAAATTTTGAAAATGTTTTGTGTATAAGCTATTTCCTCTTTGGTCATAGTATACATTTGGCTTCCTGGATCGTGTTGATATTTGATTTTAGTTATGGGTGTGGTCCAAAGAGTAGGTGATAGTGACAAGTTTGAGAAAAATAAATATCCCCTTGATAGATATATGCCTCAGTGAGATTATCAAAGAAGTTTCTGCCAAGAAAATCTAGGCTTCTTAGACATAGATGACCAGTTACTTCCACTGGCAAGGGAGGTTCAAAGTGATTGATTTTCAGTTTCAATGGAGTTCTGCTAGGATGCCTTTATTTCAAGTTTCGAGGTCTCATTCCTTCCCAGTTAAAACTCTAACTTTCATATAAGTGGAACTGGACAAGGTTATACATTAAATAAACATTCTAATTCTTAAACTAGCACAAAGTTTATGTTTGATAGTCAATAATCTTGGCTCTGTGACTGTAAGAAATAAGAGATTACTCTAGTCTTACTGTGGATGATATTTGGTTCTTAGATTGTAATTCAAGCTGATAGTTCAATAATCTGAGTTGCCTGGGAACTGATTTTAATTGTCATATAATATGACCAACCACAGGCAACAACTTGATTAATTGGGATGCCAATGCATACACCATAGGTTATTACTATTCCATTTTCCATTAACAAGGTATTCAGCAAGAGTGTAACAAACCACTCCCAAAATTCCAAAGTGGAGAGACAGTCTTCTAGATTCACTATTGGCACCAATTCTGTATCAGCCAAAGTTTTGTCAGGAAGCAGAAACCATGCTATTCATTCAGACAGGATGAGATTTACTAAAATACAAATTTTCTCAGTGCAGCATTTTCTTTAACATAATCTTTAAAATGGCAACCTTATGCATATCTTATGCATATGCCTGGATATTACTTAGCTTTTTTATCTCCAAAATTCTTAGTTCCATTTATTAAAGTGTACATTTTTATGTTATATGTGCTTTATGACACCAAAATATTGGCTCCTTAATGTCAGAGATGTTTGCATGCTTTGTTCATTGGATTTCCCCATCACTTAGAACTCTGCCTAGGGTAGGACAAGTCTCAGTAAACATTTGTCAAATAAATTTAATGAAATTCATTACAAATTTAGAAAGAGTGCCCCTTAAAGAAGGAGGAGCTTAAGTTTCTGTCTCAGAACTATAATCACAACATTTTTGAGAACACATATTTTAGAAGTTCAACGAAATACTTGCTTGAGAGATTATGCTGAGAAAAATGATGTTGCCTTTATGAACTTTTTTTTTACTTTAAACATTAAAAACACTTTTGCAGTAATATATCAGCCAAACATTTAAGAAAAAAGCCTTTTAAAAACTCATTTTAAAATTCTTTATATTAATAATAAAGTTGAAATGTGGCTGCAAAGAGTTGATGATATTGCTATGAAGTTGTACATTTTATGAATGTTTATATGCTTTTAGCGTCACTAAATGAACTAATATTTCTGACACTGAAAATTAATGTCTTAACATCTTGCTTTAAAAAAATTATTTCTTCTGCACATTGGTAATATTTGTTTCTTCCATTTATGTCCTGGTTCTTGCCCAGGGAAAAACGAGTAAAGAGAACTAGTAATGGTATTTTTTGCAAAGAGTAATCAACCATAAAAATCATAATTGAACAAACAAGTATAGTCATTGAATGATTAATTACTTTGGTGAATCAACCTCCTACATATATGATAAAATATTCAAAGGAGACTAGAACATAGTGTACAAACTGCAGATATGATATGAGTATAATCATGACTATAGGTGGCTTATCTTATTTTCAAAATATTTCAGTATTTTTTGTATTATTCCTCAGTTTTCACTATTTTTCTCATTGTTAATTCTCTATATTCACTACACTTTAAGATAAATGTTTTAATGAATGATGTTTTAAGGATTAAGTGGTAGCAAGGCAGACATTGCTTGAGTCAAATGTCTTTTCAAATATTATGTTCAATGATTTATTTGGCAATGTATGCATCTATTGTTGATTGACATACTACTGAGCCCATTTCCAATATTTCTATAATTCTTTAGTTGTTTGATAGGTGACATATTAATATTATTCTTTTCTCAAGTTCAAACAAATTCAATGTCATGTATTAGAATCTGGAAAAATACTACAGAGAATGAAGTCATACATGATAATCTTTGATTAAAGATAATTTAATTTTGGCTCTGATGTTTTCATATCTGGAAGTTAAGTCTAAATATTTCACAGCTATCCTGTAACTTTGAGAGAAATCAGCCTGAGAATAAGGCTGTCACATTTCAGATGGCAAAGAGATAAGAAGAACCCTTGTCACACACGCATGTTTATTGCAGCATTATTCACAATAGCAAAAAACACAGAACCAACTGTGCTGCCCACGGAAAGAGGACTGGATAAAAAAATGTGGTACATATTCATGATGGAATATTATGCTGCTGTAAAGAAGGACAAAATTATGAACTTCACAGCAACTCGGAAGGACTTAGAGTCTATAATATGAAGTGATCTATCAAAGAAACAAAGAACTGAGTATCACATTCTCACTCATAAGCGGACCCTGAACAATTATCATAATACTATAGGAAAGGGATTGGCAGGGGTGGGGGACACATCTAATCAATAAGGGTACCTGATCTCAAACCAGTTTAAGTGGGGACCAAAGTGAAGTCCAGACTCTACCTACAAAATGACCATCTGTATACCTAACCCTGAATTGTACCCCACATTTTTAAAACAATAAAGAAAAGAAAATGTGAAAAAAAAAAAGAAGAAGAAGAACCCAGGTCATGGATAACATCATTAGACTCTTGAATCAAGCAGGATAGAATGTGCCCTGAACCTAAACTTTAGGTCTTTTCAAGCTTTTCTTTTCTTCAGAGCCTAGAATGTCTCTTAATTACACATATGCTCTTATTAAAATAATTTAATATTAAACTTAAAAATTACAGGAATTTACCTTCAATTTATTTCTCATAATCTAACTCAGAGTAATCTTTATATGGTCTCAATACTCCAAATTACTCATTTCAAAATTACCCCAAAGTGCTTTGATTGAAACACTTAGTGGATGGTATATCCTTCTTATCTTCTTGGTAAATATATGAGAAACCATTTCCATGGCATTCAAATCCCTGTTGAATAACGATTAATTCAAGAGGGGCCATCTCCCCTACAAGTTGGATCATAAGAATTTCTTCCATGTATTTCAGAACTGACTCTAAAAAATTCCAGATTCAGTTTGATTGTTCCAATAAATCATAAAGTGTGACTTGAAAGTGTTGGTGATCATGACTCTGACAGAAAGACTTAAGAAACTGTAGAAATTAATTTTAATTAGAAAAAAGCTTTAAAAATAACAAAATTAGCCCTCAAGAAAGAAAATAATACAGCAGTTTGGAAGAGAATGTAACATATTGCATATATTTGTGCATTGGCATCATGTTACAAACTGAAAGAGAGACAAGAAAGCAGGGCAAACAGGATGATGCAGTTAAATATGAAAAAATATAAAAATAAAAATAGACTTTCTAAAATAAAAATATATTTATTATAAAAACTAAAATAAAACCTTCAGTGAATTTGGTCAAAGGTTGATTAGGCTCAACTAAGAATAGAAATGCTAAATTTGAACACGAATCTGAGAAAATCACCAAAATGCAGTACACAGATTTAAAAATATGAAAATATGAAAGTATTCTAACAAAAATGGAAGAAAAAAATGAAGAATTAAACAATAATATTAAAAGAAGTAAATAGAATAGGAAACCATCAATATTCAAAACAAATTGGTATGTATGTGTGTGTGTGTGTGTGTGTGTGTGTGTATGTGTGTGTGTGTGTATACATTTGAATATTGTTGTGGGGGAGGAACTATCTTGATTGAAGAATCATATTGCACCCTAAGGAAAACTAATAAGGCATTCATATCTCAAAAAAAAAGAAAACTAAGTAAAACAAAAAATCAAGTACAAAGCCTAAACAGCTATCACAAATGAGGCATTCATTAAGAAAATTAAGTTGAGACTAGCTACACAATTCTTATTAATAATAAAAGATGCCAAAGTCCATAATAGCCCAAAATGCTGTAAAAATAATTTTCTATTTAGAAATTTTTGCCTCAAAAAATAAAGAAAACACTTAGATGAATATATATACTTATTGAGTGTGTAGTTCTCTGGGAATCACTAAAAAAGGTAGTAAATATATATTCACAGTCAGTTAGGAAGAAAAAGCTTTAGTGTTCTATACTACTGTGAAGTGGCTATAGTTAACAATAATATATGATATTGTTTCAAACAACTAGAAGGAGAATATTGAATGTTTCTAGCACAAAGAAATGACAAATTTTTGAGATGACAGATGTGCTAATTACATTGATCTGATTATTATAAATTATATGTCTCTAACATCACTCTGTACCCCATAAATACATGCAATTATTACTTGTCAATTCAAAACAAAAACCTCTTAAAAATAAAAAAGAAATTATAGATAGATAAGCAGATGATGATACATAGATGATAGACAGATAGATATAAATTTTTTTTAAGTCAAATACTAGAAACTATTCTAACTCTTAGGGGAGAAGAGATAGGATCTTGTCCTCAACAGCACACAATTGAGGTTGAGATGATGTGACTTTAGTATTCTTTGTCTATTCAATGAGCACTACTCCAATATTGTTAGGATTGTAGTGGTTTACCATTTTGTTTTCTCATGCTATCCATATTAATGAATTCATTTAAAATTTTTAATCTCCTTTCTAATTTTTAGCTGTGGTCATTGTTGCTTTGAATATTCTATACATTTTTCTGTGTTCTTCTTGTTTTAAGTTGATGTCCTTCCCTTAATTTTTTTTGGATACATTCTGGATATACAATTTCAAGTAATTTTTCCTCACCACTTTGGAGATACTTAGTATTTTGGTATCTTTATATACTTTTCAGCATAAATATGTCTGTGATTAATCTAATTATTGTCTTTTAATTATCTGAAAGCTTTTAAGATTGCATTTCCTCTTGATAACTTCCGTTTTAGTATTGAGTTTGTAGATATGGATTGACTTTTTTAACTTCCAAGTATTCAAAGTGCATTTTTTACATGGTATCAGTGGAATAATTCTGACTGACATATTTAAAATATTTCACATTTATATATAGAATTAGACACAGGCCTCTCACAGTGACAAGTAATTTAATAACACAAAAATATTGGTTATTCTATCTTGCCTGTGTTACTTTCCCACTCTACCACAGTAATTCCTTTAACTTTCAAATAAGCTATTTCTGTCTGAATTCTCCTTCTGGGAAAATTCATTCTTATAGAAATTGTGATAAGCAAAGTGTCCTTTGTTTACTCTTCTCCCAGACCACGTAATATGATAGTGCCCCAGTTCTTGGTCTTCCGTTGTTCTCTATCTATACTCACTGTCCTGGCAAAGTGAGGAAGCCTGACGGACTCTGTTTTCTTCACACTCCATCTCTTCAGGGTTTCTTGCTGTACAATCTACGTGATTTGATTCTTCCACAAAGGTCCCTGAGCAAGGACGGAGAAACATTACATCCAAATGCCACAACAATACAAGCTGCAACAGCATACAAGCAAAGTTCAGGCAATACAAAAAAGAATAACGAGGGTAGTCCTCCATCCTGACACTAAAGACAACCACCACTCCTTCTAAGGGTCCCCTGTTAAATTTTTTATACTATCTACCTCTTGTTGGAGGCCTGTCAGGGCTTGAGAGACAATATAATGCACATCAGAAATATATATATAAAGCATTCAGTGTTCAGAATGGTACACACTCCTTCTTGTGCAGCTGTTAGGATATCCAGGCCATCTGATTCTGTAAGACATTTGGTAGACTTCTTCATTTAGCAGGGGCAGGGATCACTCACTACCACTTAAAGCTTGGGTCATGTATAATGTCAAAGCCAATACCTCTTCCTAGGGGCTTGTTGTTCCAGTCTGGGAGGACAATAGGGCCAAAAAATAATGCCACCAAGCAGTAACTTTACCCTATGTCTAGTTCAAAATATTTCCCAGGTGGAAGGTCTAGTACTCAAAGTACAACTCCATCTCCTGGGAAGATATGGCATGCCCCATGTATAATTACCCAACAATTGATAAGACATGTAGAGGCAGCCATATTCCCCCCCAAAAAACCATAGGGCACCAATAGGAACTGTATATGCTCCATGCTTTATGATAGGCAGCAGTCACCCACGTTTGGTAACATTGGTCATTACTTCCATTTCTTTGCACAGATCTTTAGATAGCATCCCATCTGAGGACCCACTCCTCACTGTTCAGTACATTTTGGAATATGAACTTGCACTTCTAACACTTCAGCAGTTAACCATATGATACCATTCCATACTGAGTAGAGTCCCCAAGATCGTGAATTATTGTATTTTTTTTTGATATGAGCCTTTTTATGGGTCCATGTTTTCCTCCATACAGGGTCAGAGGCATTCCGAGTGCTCAACCAAGTACAGTTTTCGAGCAAGATGGATTCAAGCTTCCACAGCAAGCCTCCAGCAGCACTCAGAGTCTATACCCAGTGTGTACTCAGCATGCTGATTGTTTAGTTACAGCAGTAGATGTAGGCCCGGTCTGCCAGGGAATCTGCAGCAACCCAAATAAGGGTGATGAGAGAGAGGTTATAGGTACCAACACTGGCAAAACCCTTCCTTAAACTAATATACAAGCTAAAGTCTTATCTTGTGATAAGATAGTGGCAGGCACTGCTAGTTTCCCCGGTTTAGTGTATCATACCTTTTCAGCCTTTGCTATAATAGTTTGTGGTTCTACATGTATGGGTAATAGAGAGAGTTGCGCTGGTCATAATGAAAACACAAATGTTTTCTTTAGAATACTCATGTTTTTGCCTCTAAGTAGAAAATAGGCTTGTAACATTGGGGGTTAAATAACAGTAATCCATGGTGTGACTGTCAAATTTCAGGCTAGACCCATCCCCCATAGGGATATTAGAACAACCCATCATGAACTCATTGCTATCACCTTCCACAGCCAAGTCCATTCCAGCTGTTCCCCAGGGGTTAGGGCTATGGGGACCAGCAATAAGATATTCTGTTGTCAACTTAATCCAGGTTTTAATAGATCATCTGCTGTTTTCATTTGAATTGAATGGAGGCGGTAGCATAATTCAAAATGACTTCAACAGGGGCCATGGCTCCTGCCTGTGGTTGTTCATTCAAAGTCTCGAAGACTTCCCGGAGATGTTTCATCCATCCATTCAAAGAATATACTGTTGACAAAGTTTCAGACCCTTTTGTAAGAGACCATTGTAGTGCTCTATGAGAACAGCCCTGTGCGGGTGGTAGGGAGTATGGAACTTCCACTCCACCCCCATTTGTGCTGCCCAAACTTTCACTTCAGTTTCAGTGAAGTGAGTCCCATTGTCACTCTCTATAGTGAAGGGTCATCCATAGGCAGTTCACAATCTTTTCAACACATGGAAGATCGCTTTCTGATCTGCAGCATTAGCTGAATAAGCAAGCAATAGGCCTATCACTGCATTTACCATAGTCATGGTCTAGTGGGTTCCCTCAGAACAGGAGAGAAGTATAATAAAATCCACTTGCCATCAAGTCAGGCAATTGACTTTGTTGCAGCTGTCCTTGAGCAACAGGAATACACTTTGGATATTCTTTGGAACATATCGCATATGTAGTGGCCACTTCCACTACTTCCTTATATAATAAGGGGAAATTCCAAGCCTTTGCTGTAGCCCACCTTGATTTCTATCTGGTGTGGAGCAGTCTTCAATATAGCCAACTGGCTAAATCTTTCATGGTAGCAGTTTCCAACTATCTGACTTTAGTCAGCGCATCAGCTTCATCATTTTCAGGATATATTAGAGATGCATGTCCAGTAACATGATAAACTGTAATATCCTTTAGATGGCCTAAAAGGGGCAATATAATGCAGTCCATTTTTTCTCCCACCATGAAGTAATAAATAAAGTGAGCCCTCTGTATGCAGCACAACTATTTGTAGATATGATTAGCTGGGTCAGCTCATTCTTTATCAGAAGCCATACAGCTGGTAACTTTGCCCATTGGCTGCTATAGTGGGCTCAGGTTTCTCACCAGATGGTCTCTGTTGATTGATGGCTGGAAAGCTACCACTGTCCACCGTGTTAGATTTCTTTGACTAGAGTCATCTGTATACCATGCATCTGATGGTACAGGTGAAGTCACTTCTTTGTAGGGGCTAGACACTGGTTCTCTGATAGGTGTTGCTACCATTGACTCAGTGGTAGCATACATAACAGGTTGCAAAATGTGCTGCAATTAGCACTTAAATGAATTGCATTCAGTGAGTTTCATTGTTGCAGCTACCTATTTTGCCAATGTGGGAGTCTGTGCAGTTCCACTGCAGGGTTTCTTAGTCCAGTCCCAAACCCATCCTACAACTGAGTATGAAGTTCAAACTGTCATAGGGCTTGTTCCAGTGATGAGCTCCATTGCCCTCAAGGCAAAATAAATGACTGACTGTTGCTTTTCTATTAAGATGCAACATGTCTTGGCCTCTGTCCTTAGCTGAGACCAGACCAAAATCCAATTGGTTGCCATAATCTTTCACTTTTTTGCCACAACCCACAACTGTATCCCTCATTAATGACGTGGATATCTAGTTCACAGGGTTGGGCAGGATCATATACCACTAAGGCTTGTGCTCTGGAGATCGCCCATTTAGCTGCCACAAAAACTTTTGTCTCTACATCCCCCCATTCTCATCTGGCACCCTTTTTTACCAAATCACATAAACTTCTCAGAATTTGTGCCAAATGTAGTATAAAAGCTCTTCAGTACCCTGACACTCCTAAAAATTCCTGTAGGGTTTTAATTGAGGTAGGAGAGGTGAAAATACAGGAGAGGTGAAAAGCCTACATTTTATCAATAATAGCCTAGATATCACCTCTGTCTTACCTGACCAAACAATCCCCAGGAATTTGATGAACCAAGCCCTTGGATGTTAGAGACACCAACATAGCTAGTTCTAAATCTGAAAGAGAATCATAGGCTAACATAATATCATTGGTATAATGAAAAACCTTCATGGATTTGGGGAGTGTCCAAGCAGCCAGATTCTCAGCAACAAGCATGTGATATACAATAGAGCCATGTAAGTATCCTTGTGGCAACACTGTAAATATCCATTGACTGCCATCCCCATAAAGGTGAAAGGTTCTTGCCTTTCAGAAGCAATATCTATAGAAAAGAATGTATTAACCAAATCCACTATCAAATGATATGTCCCTAGTTCACAGACTAGGCAGTTCAACAAGTCAGTGATGGAGGGCACCACAGCATGCCATGGAGGAATTATCTTATTTAGTTCCCTATAATCAACAGTCATATGCCAAATACCATCTGGTTTTCCAACAGACCATATAGGAGAGTTATATGGACTATGCACAGGTCTTATAATACTCACTTCTACAGATCTCTTATGGTGGCTGTAATCTCTTCCTGGCCTCCTGGGAGGCAGTATTGTTTAGTATAGGAGTTAGTAAGACTACAGAAGAGAGGTGTTTGGCATATCCCCTTATTATTGCCTTAACAGCATGCACTGTCAAGCTGAATTCTCCAGCAGTAGCTTCTAACCATCAATCCAGCAGAGCAACTGTTTCCAGGATAGGGGTATAGGGGACATATATATAGTATATTCTCTTTGAGGGTAATCTCCTTATTCCGAAATACACTTGTACTGCTTAGACCCAGTTAGTTTTACCTCCAGATCCACCAATAGCCAGAGGTTGTTCCTTGAATTTATCCAGGTTTCCATACAAGAGGGTACATTCAGCAACAGCATCTACTAAGGCTAGTAATCTGTATATTGTGAGTTGACCAATAAATGGTTAATTCCACACGAGGCCCCCAGTCCCCAGTAACCCTGCCCTCCTGGTGCCCTTGGCCTGTTTACTAGTCCAAATGAAAAGTCCAACTGTCAGGAGCTGTGGAGTTTTCTCCATCCTGTGACATAAAGTCTTGCAATCTTACAGCCCTGACATTTGCTGGTGACTTGGACGTACTTCCCTCTCCTCCATTCTTCCCTGGCAAAGTGTGTTGCTGTTCTGGCTTTTGTTGCTGCCACAGCTTCAACAAAATTCGATTAGACTCTCCATCAAATTTTGCCCAATCTGTTCTTGTTGCTAACAATTCTATCGACATTTGCATGTGGGTTACCTGTAAGGGGCCTCCAGTGGGACTTTCTTCTTTGTCCCTCACCTCCTTTAGGATACGTATTGTTTCAGCTTCCCCGAGGTCTGCTGCCACTTGTGTGACATTACTTATAGGTTGCCTTACATACTTAGCTAACATGGCTACCAGCAGCCCAAAGAAAGCTGAAGGGGATGTCTGCAATACTTGACCTCGCATACCCATGGAAAAATGTTTGAGTCTGGCCCGAGCCCCTGTATTGTACATTCTGCATACCCAGTTCTCTAAGTACTTGATGGATGGAGTTCTGCATATGCCTGCCACCTGGAGGTGGCTCTAGGAAGATCTCCTGTATTTGGTCAAACTACCGCTCCGCCATTTAACCATTGGAAGATTCTGTAAACACTGCCCAGCGCCGGATGGGCGATAAGGGAGGCTAGCTTCTCCACCTCCCATCCGGAGCAATATCCCTTCCACCCCTATATCCCAGAGGGATAAGAACAACGCCATAAGCGATTATATGGGCTCTTGCCTGAATTTAACCCCAAACTCCACCAATTTGTCTTGTGTATATGGTCGAAAAATCGACTTTTCGGTTACCTGCGGTGGAGGTTGTGGTTGCCTCAGGGTGACCCTTGGCTGCTGGGTTTTTGCCTTTTGAATAACCCCTGGTTGGGCTTGGAATGTAGAAACAGGGTTGTCTTCATCAAAGGTAATTTGCTTTTTAATTACCTTCATCAAAGTTAATTCTGCAGATACAGGGGTGGGGACTCATCCTTTTAGGGAGTGTACCTCTTGTTCCAATACCCGCATCTTTTCTTCCCTAACCTGAAGGTCTTTCTTTTTCTCTTCCCACCATTGCTGCAACTCTCTTTCCCATGCCTCAACCTGCAGACATAGATTAGTCTCTTCCTAGAGGGCATTCAGAAATTCCCACTCTGTAATTCTGGTAGCCACTCACATTCCCCATTTTTAAAATGTTTCTCCCAAGCTATGCAAAGCCTTTTCCACACAAACAAGCATATTATGTATTTCAGCCTAGTTCTGGGACCTGGGGGTGGGGTGGGGGGTTGGGGGGTACCCAGGCGGATAACACTGTAGTCACAGGATGCTGCACACTAGTGGCCTGTCATCCCAGAATTCTTCCATCCCCTGAAGTAACAGGCTCCATAATGACGGGAAATGAATCCTGCCAACTATGCCTAAGTGTTCTGGAGGAGGTCTATATTTGGACAGGCCAAAAAACAATTGGGGGAGCCAAAGGAATGTTCATAGCAAACTTTAATTGCAGTGGCTGGCAACTACAGTAGGAAAGGTGTTCGCACTGTGCTCTGTTTTTAGACAGACTTACACAATAGTGGCTTGCAGCCAGATCATAAGCTTGTAGCTACATTTAACAGGTTACATCCACTTACTTAGTCATAAGAGAACACTATCTTGTTCCAGCCAGGAGAGAAAGTCTAACTGACTCCATTCTCCTCACACACTTACAATAGACAAACACATGCGTCCCTAGGGATATATTTAAACAAGGAGGTAAATGATCTTTACAAGGAGAAATACAGAAGATTAATGAAAGAAATTGTAGATGACACAAACAAATGTAAAAACATATCATGCTCATGGATTGGAAGAATCAATAGCATAAAAATGGACATATTATCCAAAACTATCTACAAACTCGTAATTCCTATCAAATGACTAATGTCAATTTTCATAGTATTAAAAAAAAACAGTCCTAAATCTCCTGTGAAAGTACAATGACAAAAAACACTTGTATAGTCAAAATGATCCTAAGCAAAATGAACAAATATAGATGCATCACATTACCTGACTTAAAATTATATCAAGAGGCTATAGTAACTAAAACAGCATTTTACTGGAACAAAAGCAAATGTATAAATTAATGGAACAGAATAAATAACCCAGAAATAAAGCTACATACCTACCACCAACTAATCTTTAACAAGGCAAATTAAAAAAAACAATGGGGAAAAGAACATCCTATTCAATAAATGGTGCTGGTAAAACCGGCTAGTCATATGCAGAAGAATGAAACTGAACCTCAATCTCTCACAATATACAAAAATTAACTGAAAATGAATTAAGGACCTAAATGTAAAACTTGAAACTCTAAAAATCCTAGGAAAAACAAAACAGAAAATCTCTCTGGATATCAGCATAGACAAATAATTTATGACAAAGACTCTAAAAGCAAATGTGACAAAAACAAAAATAGACAAATGTGACTTAGTTTAAAAAACTTCTACACAAATAAAGAAATAATAAACAGAGTGCACAGAAAGCCTACAGAATGGAAGATAATATTTGCAAATTATGACAAACAACTAATATCCAAATCTACAAGAAAGTCAAACAACTCAACATGAAGAAAACAAACAACCTCATAAAAAAGTGGGCAATGGACATGAATAGTCACTTCCCAAAAGACTACATACAAGTGACTAACAAACTTTTGAAAAAATGCTCAACATCACTAATCATCAGAGAAGTGCAAATTATATCCACAATGAAATGTCATCTTACACTACTCAGAACAGCTATTATGAAAAAGTCAAAGAACAACAGATGTTGCTACAGATGTGGAAAAAAGGGTATGCTCATACACTATTGGTGGGGTTGTATATTAGTTCAATCTCTATAGAAAACAGTATGGAGATCTCCCAAAAAATTAAAAATAGAATTACAATTTGACCCAGCAATCCCACTACTAGGTATTTACCCAAAGGAAAAAAATTATGAGAAATATACTTGTATCTGTATGTTGATTAAATTACTATTCACAATAGCAAAATCATGAAACCAACCTAAGTCTCTATCAACAAATGACTGGAAAAAGAAAATTTAGTATGTATACACCATGAAATACTATGTGGCCATAAAAAAAGAACAAAATAATGTCCTTTGCAGCAACATGTATGGAGCTAGAGAACATCATCTTAAGAGAACTCTGAAACAGAAAATAAAAAACCACATGTACTTACTTATATGTGAAAGCCAAATGGTCACACAGGTGGAAATATTGTAATATGCACTGAAGACACTAAACAAGGAGAGGTGGGACAGAAGAGTTATGGTTCAGAAGTCACTTATCAGGTACAATGTATGCTACCTAGGGAATGGGCCACCTGAAGTCCATCCCCAACAGTATGCAATATGCAATATGTTCATGTAACGGACATGTACTTGTATCCCCTGAATATAAAATGAATGAATAAATAAATAAATAAATAAGAATTTTTTTAATGCAGAGAAAATGAGAGATACTTGTACAAAATGAAACAGGTGAGGAAACTGAGCAGACTCTCTAACACCTGGGCAAAGAAGGGCTCCATGGCAGCCTCCATAGAACAGCAGAACTACTGCTTCTGGAGGCCAGGCATTGATCTCTGCATTGCATTGAAGCTGCTCTTTGTGACCTCAAAGAACATTGCCCCCAGTGCACAAGCTCCAGTGAGTAACTGTAGATGTGGAACACCTGATGATCCTTCCTTCACCCTGAGCCAGCTGCTGGGTTACAGATGCAGAAAATGGCACTGACAGAGAAGGAGGCTAGTGAGTGCCTAGCTGACTACCCACCGCCCTAGCATCAAGCAAAAGAAATCATAAAGGCAGGGCAGAGACAGAAGACCTCATCCCCCCACCACAAACTGGATACCGTAGGAACTGTGACAACACTGGGAGAGGAAGGAAGGGGGTAAGATCCCACGAGATGTTGTGTCAAGTTATTTCAGCCCCCTACCTTCACACAGGCATGCAACAGCTACCAACTGCCGGAAGCAGGGGTGAAGATTCTAACATCTTAAGTTCAACAGCAAAGAGGGAACATGCAGTAACAGACCTGCAGTCACAGAACCCACCACAAGAGGTAGCCTCCTCTCTCAAAGAGACATACTAAAGCTAAGAACTCTTTATCAAGATTTTTTTTGTGGGGGCAGGTATTGGTTTGTTTGTTTGATTATCCCGCTTGGTTGCTTTGTTTGTTGGTTGGTTTTCTCTTTTCTTTTTTTTTATTCAATATTTTTCATTATGATATTGTGGGGTACAGTTAAAGGTTAGGTATATAAAAATGCTTAGTTCAGGCATCTTTGTTGACAAGAGGTGTCTCCCCATCCCCAGACAGATATTTACTACCATTAATCCCATCACCCACCCCCCCAATAGTTTCCCACCACTGTCAGTCATTTTCTTGTGGTAATACGTTGGATGATCCAGGTCTACTATATGAGTGAGAACATGTGATACTCAGTTCTTTGTTTCTGTGAGAGGTCACTCAGTATTATAGACTCTAGTTCCATCCAGGTTGCTACGAAATTGATTTTGTTCTTTTTTATGGCTGCATAGTATTCCATTGTGTATATGTATAACATGTTTTTAATCCAGTCCTCTTTTGATGGACAGCATCAAAGCATGGTTGCTTCCAGGTTCTTGCTATTATGAACAATGCTGTGATAAACATACATGTGCAGGTATCTTTTTATAGAGTGATTTGAGTTGTTCAGGGTATATTCCCAGTAGGGGGATCGCGGGGTCATATGGGAGGTTGATATTTACAGCTTTTAGGAATCGCCACACTGTTTTCCACAGAGGTTGCACTAGTTTGCACTCCCACCGACAGTTTAGAAGTGTTCCCTTTTCACCATACCCTCTCCAGCAACTGTTATTTTTTGAGTTATTGATAATTGTCATTCTGACTGGAGTTAGGTGGTATCTCAGAGTGGTTTTGATTTGCATCTCCCTGATGATTAGTGAG